>PVKN010002881.1:0-20000 GCA_004027915.1 Capromys pilorides
CAAAGGAAAAAGTATGCTTATACACTTTCATTAGGAAGCCAAAAAAATCAAAAATCAATGAGTCGGAGTTCAACTCAAAGATCTGTTCAAAAATATTTTTTAATCTGAAAAAGTAGGTGATGGGATTAAAATTAAGATAGAAATTAATTTTAAAATACCCAATCTGATTGATCAATGAAGTCAATGTTTCCAAAGCAAAATGTAACTAAAAAATAAAGTTAAAAGGTAATACAAAGAGCAGGCAAATAGCTCAGTGGATTAAAGCATCTGTAAGCAGGCACAGGGGCTGGGGGTTTGATCCTGGGGTGCGCTGCCCTTGGGGTGTGCTGAGACGTCAGTTGAGACCGGGTGTGGTGGTGCGTGCCTGTAATCCCAGCTCTTGGGAGGCTGTAAACAGGCAGATCACTACAAGTCTGATCTAGTAGTGAGACCCTGAACACCCTGTAGACCCTTCCCTAAAAGACAAATTTTATTGATCCCCTCAGCTCTAGTTCTCTTTCTCCTGCACTGTCTTGGTTCCAGCGAGTTTCTTAGCCCTGCGAGCAGCAATAAGACACACTTTGCACCCTGCAGGGGCATCACTGCTGATGGTTGAGGGTTTGCAGACGAGCAGGTGGTTACTAGCTCCAAAGGGATGCGCCACAGGATTCATGGCCACACCATGCACACATGGCCAGCAGTTCCTCTTTGCCTTGTATTTGTGGTAGGCTTGGCCAGCCTGCAAGATAGGTTTATTAGTTCTGCCACCACCAGCTACTACACCAACAGCAGCTCTGCTGGCAGAGAAGATGACCTTTTCAGAACTGAGGGCAGCTTCACTCTGGTCTTCTTGGTTTCAGGGTTGTGGGATATGACTGTGGCGTAGTTCCCTGAGGCTCGGGCCAGACTACCCCGGTCTCCAGGCTTCTCCTGCAGGCAGCACACAATGGTACTCTCAGGCATGGTGCCCATAGGAAGAACATTGCCAATGTTGACTTGGACTTCTTGCTGCAATATACGAGTTGGTCCATGTGCATACCCTTGGTGGCAATGAACAACTTGGTATGCTTCTTGAATCAGTACGGATCCTGGAAGACTACCTTAGTGAGGGGTGCACTGTGGCCTGGGTAGTGGATAATATCCTTCAATATGCCCTTGATGCAGCCGTATCATTCTACGAAGTCCACAGTGCATAGATGAGCAGGGCCCTTGTGATGCTTCATGTGCGCATGAAGCACGGAACCAGCACCCTTCCTCTGTCTGCAGATCACGTGGCTTATTTTGGCAGGTATGTTCCAGAGTGCAGCTGAAAGTGGAAAAGAAAAGAATTTTAAGTATTACAAAACACGACTTTATAAACTTTAGATCAATAAATTCAAAGACTGCTAGGTGAGCTGGTACAGACCTATAATCCAGCACTCAGGACACTGAGGCAAGGTGATAAAGGTGAGTTAGAGGCAAGCCTGAACTGTACAGAAAGGCCCTGTCTCAAACAATCAAAACAAGGGCCGGCGAGATAGCTCAGCAGATTAAGCACTTGCTTCGGTAAGCACAGGGGCCAGGGTTCCGTCCCTGGCATTGCATGCCGCGCTGGGCATGCTGAGCTGGCAATGGAGTCCCAGTGCGATGGCAAGCACCTGTGATCCCAGCACTAGGAAGGCAGACATCAGGAGGACCACTACCAATCTGGGCTGTGTAGTGAGACCCTGCACAAAAGAAGAGAAAAAAATCAAAACAACAATAAATTAATAAAAACAGATAAACTCTGAGACTTAGAGAAACTGATTGTTTTTGGAGATAGGGTCTTGCTATGCAGTTCAGACTGGCCTTGAATTTACTATATATCCTGAACTGGCCTTGAACCCATGGCAGTCCTCCTGCCTCAGCCTCCTGAGTACTAGGTGTGTGCCATTATTCCAGGTGAAACTGACAACTTTTAAGAAAACTATAAATGTTTAAAATTGGTTCGAGAATAGAGCAGGCTGATGAGATAACTTAGTGGTCTAAAGCTCCTGCTTTAGGCAAGCTTAGGCAGGTGCAGGGCACCAAGGTTCAACCCCCCCCCCCCACAAAACTCCCCCAACCCCAAGTAACATGCCAGCCCAGGCCTCAGGGCAGGCTAAGCCAGAAAAAAAAAAAGAACAAATAGAGCAATAATATTATAACAAAGTTGAAGGACACTCAGATGTCTTCCTCTTCTGGGGTTGGGGTGGGCTTTGCCACCAATACTTCCTGTGTCCCGGTTTTCCAGGAGATTGGAAAGGTCACAATCTTCTCAACACAGAGATAACATTAAACTAGATGGTACAGATCAGAAATAAACAAACTACCCCCCAGTCTTTTTTGTTCTATAGTTACAAAATCCATACATAAAATATCAGCACAGCCAGGGAAGAGCCACACAGAGGACAGATATACTAAGAATTTCACTATTTGCCCAGGGTCATTCTCTGTGTCTTTTCAGTTCTGAATTATTTCCCCTCTTTACACTCAGGCCCTTCAATTAATGCATACAGATGTCTATTTCTCATCTTTTTGGATGAATCTCTTTGAATATGTTTACCTGTGAGTCTCTCCGCCTCCCTGCCCTAACCTTTTTCCCTAACTTTTACATCTGTGCTTCTTTATGTTCAGAGGTATTGAAGGTGAATGTTGCTCTTTCCATTTTGTTTTTATCTTTTTCTCTCATAATTAAGGTAAAAATACAGAAAATAAGTAGATATTATATGTTTATTAATTAAATGTATTTCTCATTTTTAACTTTAAATTCAGATGAACATTATCATTTTACAGCATTGTCTTTGAAAGCTGAGTGAGTTCTTTTTAAAGTATTAGCAACTTCAGCAGTATACTACAAAATATTGTAGGAGTGCAAGTATGTGTTGAAACTGAAAAAATCTTTCAATTTAAAACAGTACTTTACTAGGGTAGGCAAAAACCTAATTTCCCTAGAGAAAAAAACACTGCTGAAAATATTTAATATACATATCTATGATTGAACAAAGCTTCAAAGGACAGTGTTACATATCTATTAAAATGGCAAAAATCCTGAACACTTGTAATATGACAGCTGGCAATAGGACCTCTTACCTAATCCTAGTGGGAAGGTGCCAGGGAAGATGGGTTGGTGGATTCTTACTTAACTAAGGCCACCTCTACCGTATGATCCAGTAATGAATCTATCCAAAAGATGAAAATACTCATCCACACAAAAACTTGTACACAGAAGTTTGCAGCAGCTTTATTCATAACTGCCAAAACAAGGGAGCAGCTCAGCTGTTCTTCAGAGCTGAATGGTTAAATAAACCGGGGTATATCTGGACCCTGGGGTATATTCAGGGCTAAACAAAATGAGCTGTCAAATTCAGGGATAGAGAGCTTGCCTAGTTTGTGCAGGGCCCTGAGATTGATCCCTAGTCCTGCAGAAGAAAATCAAGGAGGTATAATTAGCTCCCTATGTGGAAAAATCTTGTATCACACAATCCCATAGCATGATCAAAATAAATCTCAAAAGACAAATATTTAAAAAATTCTATTTTACAACCTCCTAAGAGAAACTTCCTTATTAGTAAATAAAATCTGTAAGCCCCAAGAGCAATTTTGATGCTTACTGAAGTATTGATTGATTGATTGCTTTTTTGAGACAGGGTCTTACTATGCAGTTCAGGCTGGCCTTGAGCTCACTTTTGTAGCCCAGGCTAGTCTTGAACTCACATCGATCCTCCTGCCTCAGCCTCCCAAGTGGTAGGATTACAGGCATGTTGCACCATGCCTGGCCCATACTGAAGAATTTTAAAAAGCAGTTTAAGGGACTGGGGAGATAGTGCAGCAGAATAAGCACTTGCCTGGCAAGTGCAGGGGCCTGAGTTAAAAAAAAAAAAAAAAGCAGCTTTTTTTTCCGAACCAGGGATTGAAGTCAGGCCCTTGTGCTTGCCAGGCAAGCACTTATTCTAGTGAACTATTGTCCCAGTCCATGCAGCTTAAAAATATACAAGTTATAGAATAATTACAGCATGTATGAAAGAGAATATGTAGAACATACATAAAGAGTCCTTGCAAATCAGTAATCAGATTATTGATTAAATAAAGTCTGTGAAAAGGTAAGCCAGATAAAAACAAAGACTATGAAAAGTAATTCACAAATAAAAAATAAATGACTAATGAATATAAAAAGTCTTCACTTTAGACATATCTGGGAAATTGCAATAAAATTGAAGCGAATAACTTTTTTCATTATCACTTGTAGTGATCCTGCTGTCTCAACCTCCCCAGCACTGAGGATTACAGGTATGCATTACCACAGCTGGTTTCATTGGCTGGCATGGCATGGGCTGGGCATGGCATGCAGTACCAGGGACCAAATCCAGATCCTTGTGCTTTCCAGGCAGGTGCTTAGACCCCTAAGCTATATCTCCAGCCCCTTATATAGCTTTTAAAGGGCAACATAGGAGCTGGAGACAAAGACATGTGCATGTGGTTTGAGTGAGCTACACTACCTGGGTCAGTAGAAACACACGGATACACACTCAGCAGTGTTCACTGTATCACCAGGCTTGCATTCCTGGTGATGACCCATCAGGACAGCAGTTAAGTTGTGGATGTCCACCCAGATCTGCCTCCACCAAATGCCAGTAGGCAGTTCACATCCCAGGGCCCTGCATGTGGGCAACAGAGCAACCACAGGGTGGCCCCTCTGGCCCTTTTGGCCTCTCTGCTGATAGCTGTGTGCTGTGTGTTTCTTCTATCTTTGGCTCATTATCTCTAAGATGTAAGTGCTATACTTGGATCTGAAATGTTCCCCAAAGGCATGGTCATATGTTAGACACTTAGTCCCCAGGATGGCACCCTTGGGAGGCAGTTGAAGCTTTAAGAGTCGAGGCCCAGTCAGAAGAACTCTTGGTCACTGGGGGCAGTGCCATTTTATTTTTACCCCTGAATCTGGGTCTACTTTTCTGCATATGAATCTCTTTCTCTCTCTCTCTCTCTCTCTCTCTCTCTCTCTCTCTCCCTTCCTCCTTCCTTCCCTCCCTCCTTCCCTGTGTGTGTGTATGCATGCACATGTGAGCATGCAGGTGTGCTTAAGGGCCTGCGTGACAGAGGAAATGGGACCCAGCTGAGCACATTCTCTCAGCAGCTCCCCACCACCACCATGACCACCACTGGGAATTCTGTGGTCCATGTGCTTTGTTGAGCCAACTTCTCTGTTTGTCAGGCTGAAATCCTAGGTCATCCATGTGCCCTGTCCCTCCCACCCTTAAGTCCCACCCTGGAGTGCTGTGAAAAGGGCATGAGTCTTTGGAATACAACCCCAGAGAAAGCTTGTGCTGGGGACTGAGCTGAGGGCCTTGAACATACTAGACAAGTGCTCCAGCGCTGAGCTTCATCTCTAGTCCAGGGGCCATGCCACAGGAGGGGACGGTGGCCCAGTTCTTTTCTCTTTCTCTCTTTCTTACTCCACTTCTGTTCCTCCATGTACTTCTTGCTGTGACCTACTGCCTCATTCGTTATAGGACTCCAAACAGCAGAGCTGAACACCACAGACTGAAATCTCCAAAACCATGAGCCAGAATAAACTTGCTTTCTAAACTGATTATCTCAAGCATTTGTTACAGCAATAGACATCTAACACAGGGGGCAGTAATAACACTACATCAGTGAGTGGGTGTAGGGTTAACTCTGACAGCCAGAGCATATTCACGTATCCCCTATCTTCTCCCTGGACTGTGTCAGAAAACCTGAGGTGGGACATTAAGAGGAAACCAAGTCACCTCACTGCTTTTGAGGCCACCCAGCAAACATCAGATGAGTCCAAACCCTTCCTCTGCAGACCCCAGGGCCTCCTGGCTCTGCCCTGTTTGGTCCAGGTCCAGCATGGCTCCTCCTTACCCACTGCTGGTCCTCTCCCCGACACCTCCAGGGTGGCCCCACCCACCTGCCTGTCACCTAGTCACCGAAATGTTCAGGAAACAATGATTTTTTTCATTTTGAGTTCCAGACTCTGACATGCAAAGCACATGTATTTTAATTTCAGGGTCCATAGACAAGTTGGGGTGGGAGGGTGGGGGGAGACAGATACAAATAGGCACAAAATTGCATAATCCCTATGGTGTCTTGTGGGGAATTATGAGCTTGGAGGGGCCATTTTTTCCTGTTCTTCTGCAGTGCAAAACAAGGCTCCTAACTGCAAGATGTGTGACCTGGCTGAGAAGGGTGACAAAGGGAGATGATCTGATATGTGACTCAGGTTCTGGGATGGTCTCTCTCTTTCCCCCCATCACTCAGGTCTGCTCACTGCATAAGGGACTTAGGGGCCTGGTCCTTCCCTTCCCATCAATAAAATGCAAAAGGTAGGTAAACCATTTGGCCAAGGAGGCAACTAGAATTACCACTGAGCTCTCAAAGGAATTGTACCAATTTGTAGTTCTTATTACAGTGCAACGTTATTTCCCTAAAACTTTGCATGCGTATTTAATGAATTCATAAAACCCAAACTGTATGAAACCTCCTGGTGGGTGCAGCTCCGTGATTTCCAATTTGAGAGTTGCTCGGGGTACAGAGACCATGTGGTAGGCTGGGCATAGAGGGGGGCAGGAGTGGGATGGTAAGCAGGATGCCAGATCTCTGGTCCAAGTCCTACACCCAAGAGCTATGTGGCCATGTTCTGAGGTGTGACAAGGCCACAGGGGCCCCAGATGGGACTCTAGCTCCTAAGCTACAGACCAGTTCAAATCCTGACTCTACCTTCTAGCTATGTGGCCCCAGGCAAGTCACATATCACATCTGCATCTCACTTTCCTCATCTGTACAATGGGAGCAATACAGTTGGTCAGCTTGCTTAGGCTGGCACATAGCACAGTCCTATTTACAATTGTTTCCTCTTTGCTGGGCATTGTTCTAAGTCCATTCATTACATGTGTTGGTATATGTGTTGTGTATTATTACATCAATCCTATAAGTAGGACCATTCTTAGTCCTATTTCACAAATTAGGTAGCTGAGGCACAATTTGTATAAAGTATCTTATGGATGATCACATGGGTGGTATAGCCAGGATTGCAATGCAGGCATTTTTACCTCAGTCTTTCCTTCCTTGTATTTTCTTTCTTTTTTTTTTTTTTTTTTTCTTTTTCTTAGGGGAGAGCGCGAACGCAGTCCCCCACTGCCACAAATTATGCAGTCGAGCTTCCCGCACTTGGGGAAATCGCAGAGGTCAGCCCACCCGTAGTGCAATGGACGAGACTCGCCCTGGGAAAACCACCTGCATGATCATGGTGTCTCCCCTGCCAGGTAAGTATGTATTTTCTTTCTTTAGTGGTGATATATCCTAGCACCTATGCAATAAGCCAACACTCAACATTTTATTATTATTATTTTTACTTTTTTTTTTTTTTTTGGTGGGACTGGGGTTCGAACTCATGATCTTCCACTTGCCAGGCAGGCACTTGTGCCATGGGGCTATCTCTCCAGCCCCAATTATTATTTTTTAAGTATTTAGTACTCAACATTTTTTAAAAGTTTTAATGTTGAGACAGGTTTTTGGGACAGTAAGTCACTAAGTCTCCCAGCCTGGGTTTATATTTGCCATACTCCTGTCTCAACCTTCCTGAGTGCTGAAATTACAAATATGCACTACCATGCCTGATTCTTACTTTCCTACCACTGTAAGCAGGGAGGGGCTCATACACAGCAGAGGGGCCTACATATATGCAGTTACTAATTTAATCAGTCAGTCACTCAACAAATTTCTAAGTGCGGCACTAGGTCCTATACTAGGTGCTGGGAATTGTAGGATAGACATGATCCCTTTCTCTGAAGCTTTTCTATTAGGAGATGTATGTGTGCAGGGAGGGGAGCAATCTTAAACACATGAATAAGAAACAAAGGGTCTGAGGTTGGTCTTTGTTCAGGAGGAAAGAAGCAGTGGCAGCAGCTGTCTACAGAGGTGATTTCTAAACTGCGGGACTGGGGTGCAGAGTAGAGTGGGCAGCATTGAAGGCCTCTGGCCACTGTGCTGCCCACTCTGCTCTAAGGTGGCTCTGCTCTGGGGCCAACAGCTTGCTTGGCTCCAGCCACCTGCTCTTCCCAGCCTGAGAGCTCTGGAGTGCTTGGGCCTTGGAGATCAGCCTCTGAGCTGTTGGTCTTGCCATGATTGTCCAGGCTTGACCCATAGTCAGTGGGCTGGAGCACTTCCAGGGCTTCCATCAAGGTTTTGGCTGGACACAGACTAGTAAACCCAGTCTCTTTCCCCTGAATCTGCATCTATTTTTCTGCATCTCTCTCTCTCTCTCTCTCTCTCTCTCTCCCCCTCTGTGTGTATGTATGTGCGCACATGTGAACATGCAGGTGTGCTTAAGGGCCTGCGTGACAGAGGAACAGAGAACAGAGGAAATGAGACCCAGCTGAGCATATTCTCTTAGCAGCTCCCCACCACCACCATGACCACCACTGGGAATTCTGTGGTCCATGTGCTTTGTTGAGCCAACTTCTCTGTTTGTCAGGCTGAAATCCTAGGTCATCCATGTGCCCTGTCCCTCCCACCCTTAAGTCCCACCATGGAGTGCTGTAAAAAGGGGATGACTCTTTGGAGTACAGCTCCAGAGAAAGCTATGGGGTTACAGAGAATCCTGGCTGTCCCTGGGGTATTCCTCCACAAATAACCATCCCCTCAGCTGAATAGTCACATCTAGGGCTAAAGCTGAAGCTTAAGAATCTGAAAGGCAAAGAAAGGAAATTGGGGCCAAGGAAGCTGATCCTGACTTTCTGCTTGAGCCACTTGTGTTTTTCAGCTGATTCACTCCATCTGGAGGCTTTGTCTCGCACTAAGAATTTCCTGGATTTCAGGAGAGCAGGTGGGGACCTGAGAACTGGGCTTTGGAGCAATGCACCAAGTAGTTTATTGTCTGAGCTGGCTCTCTCTTCCTTTCTACAGGCACATGTGCCCACGCATTCGTGTGTGTGTGTGTGTGTGTGTGTGTGTGTGTGCATGCACACATGCTCATTCATGGCGATGCACTGCACAAAATACACAGATGCAACTCATTCCAACTGCACACACAGCAGTCCAGCCAACAGTCCAGTCTTGGCAGGAACAGATGGTTGCTTAAATGGGGTCCTAGTAGAGTGTACAGTAAAGAACTGTTTACAAAGGTGTGGGTGGGACTAGTTTGTAGGATTGTGTAGTTCTGTTATATTAGCTGGAATTATGCACTAGGCTATGGAGATTAGTGTGGTTTAAGGAGATTTGTTTGGGTGGGAAGTTGCTAAAGGGTGGATTGTGACCATTAATCCTGTCAACCTAATTGGATTAAGGAATGTCCAGCAGATTAATAAGCATGCTCCAGGGTGTGTCTGGGCAAGTCATGGTTGTTTGACCTTGGGTACTATATATGGTCCTTGGCCCTTTCCTCTCTGGTGCTGTTCCCTTGTTTTGGTTCCTGACCACCAAGAACTAAGCAATTTTGTTTGGCATGTCTTACTGCCGTGATGTTTCTGCCTGGGAGCTTCCTAGACTGAATCCTTACAAACTGGGAGCCAAATTGAACCTTTCCTTTAAATTATGGGTGCCAGAGCAAGATAGCTAAGTGGACTAAGTGCCTGCTTAGGCAAGTATATGCCAGGGTTTGATCCCTGGCACCACATGCTGCACTGGCCCCACCCTGGATGTGCTCAGCCGACCACCAAGACCACCAAGATTATAGGCCTGTAATCCCAGCTCTGGGGAGGATCACCGAGTCTGAGCTGCTTGGCGAGAACCTGTACCAAATACATAAATAAAAATAAATTACAAGTGTCAGCTATTGTGTCTAGTGACAGGGAAGCAGATTAATACAGTTATGTGGCATTCTTTGCTAGAGATCTATCTGGGGTTTGTATGAGACAATAACTAGCCAGTGTGACTCTAGGGAAGACTATTAGTGGATTCCAAGAAAGATTTCTTTTGTGCTAACGGAGAGCCACAGGAGAGCAGAACCCTTTCTGTACTGACATTATCCCAGCTATGACTGTGGTTGGCAGATTTGACATTCAGTGCTAAGGTGGCATCCAGAGATTGTGTGTGTGTGTGTGTGTGTGTGTGTGTGTGTGTGTGGTATCACCAACTTGCTGAACAGAAAGCTTGGACAGGGCTTGATCCTTGGTGGACCTTGACTTTCACCATACTTCTGTCATATGGGGTAACACATACTCTGTTCAGGCAGGCAGACCTCAAACAAGAAGAGACCTGCCAAGTGTCACATGCCAAATTTTTGTTGGAAATCTTATCCAGCATACATTGACCAAGAGTGTTACACTAATAGATATCCCTGTTACTGGAAATACAAATATAGAAGAGGCTCCCCCAACTAGTGGTACCTTCTGAGGCCCAGGCAGTAAAGAAGGTAGACTGAGATTTTCCACAGACTGAGAGCTCAATAGAGAGCAAATAATTTTTTGCGTATTTTGGTCAGTTATGTTCTTTCATTTATTTTTTGTTTTTTAGACTTGATCATCAACCAGTGCTACTTAGCAAATTTTTCTCTATCTGGAGTCAGAGATGATAAGTTTTCCACAGTAGCGCAGCAGAGAAACAGGCAGAAGGAAAAGGGGAAAGGGGCTTTATTTTCTTCCTGGAGGACACAGAGAGAATTCAGGGAAGATAAGGAATTCTCTGAATTGGGACAAAGGGAGGCTGAGGCTTTTATGGCCTCTTGCCAGGGGTGGGGTTTGAGGAGGATGTTTAGATCTACCTGAGGAGCTGATTGGGGCCTTCCCTGAGGTGGCGGGGCAGGTGAAAGGAAATTGCACCCTGGGCTGAGTTGGAGAAGAAGGTGGAGGTGGTCTTTGGGAAGATAAACTGTTGTTTTATGAGCTTCAGCCATATTAGATGACCACCATAATGATTCAGCAATTCGTACTAGGGCCAGAACCTATTGAGAAAGTTTCCCAAATTACTTACTGGAGCATATCCTTTCTCTGCTTCAAAGTCCTGCATCCTTGTGATCCAACCAGATTTTCCAAAATTTTCTCCGTTCTCCTGGAACTCTGGGCCCTGTCTCAACCATCCTTATGCCCACCTGTGAGGACTGGCTGAAGCTAGAGATTGATCACGTGTGTATGGTTGGAGCAAGACTGCTTCCAAGAACGAAGAGTATCTGAGGCAAAGCCATGTGAACAAGCTGCTTCTGTCCAGAGAACACCAAGCCCTGAGACAATCAAAGCAATGAGTTGCTAGGCAAAGGGGTGTCATGTGGCACCAACTTGCCAAATATATAAATAAAGGCACTACAGTGGTTAAGCAGTTCCTTTCCTCCCATCCAGAGAGGGCTCCACTCAGTCCTTAGCCTGGAAGTTCAAGAGCTGCACAGATCAAACACCGACCCCTTCTGTTATCTGTTAACCCATAATTCTTTTTCTTTCTGTTTTCATATTTTTAGGGAAGGGTCTACAGGGTATTCATGGTTTCATTATTAGATCAGACTCATAGTGATCCATCTGTTTACAACCTGCCAAGATCTGGGATAATAGGTGTGTGCCACCATGCCCATCTCAACTGCCTCTCAGCTTGCCCCGGGGGTGGGGCCAGCACAGCAGGCTGGGGATCCAATCCTTGGCCCCTGCCCCTGCTTGCAGATGCTTTAATTCACTGAACTATTTGGCAGGCCCAAACCACAGTTCTTTAACAAAGGGTTCTTGGCAATAGTCCAAGGAAGAATTTGGGACAGTCCATTCAGATGGTTTTGAAGTCTGGCCCAAACTTTTTTTTTTTTTTTTTGCAAGAAACCATATAATTGTTATAGGCATCTAAATTAGATAGAAATATTATAGGCAGTCAGACAGGGCTAGGCCCTCCAGGAGACAATGTGGAAGACAAGTGACTTTGCAACATTAGAAGGGACAGACATTCCAGTTGTAGGCCAGACCTTAAGACAAAAGAGTAAACAAATGTAGACACATACTTCCCTAGGGCTGGGCATCACGGATTGATATTCTAAACAGATATCAATCACTTTGAAGAGCCAGAAAGAGTCACTAATCCAACTCCCAACAGGAAGAGAGAGACCCTGTTCCATATTCATGCCTGCGTTCTATGTAACTAACTTCCCCATTTGATTCCAATTTAAACAATTTTACCTGAGCAATGGGGCTTGCAACCTTGTTGGTTGACCAGAGTTTGGTCCCACCTCATGCCCACCTAAGCAAGTTCCCATGTTTTCCACCTTAGCCCCACCTTACCACATAGTTTTGCTCTATAAAAAATCCTGAGGAACCAAAGATTCCCAAGGGCAATCCTCTTGAGTCTCCATTCTGTCACTCTCTTGGACCCGAGCTTTCTTTCCCCTAATAAATATACTCTCCTCTTAACCTTCCTTGTTCCTAAAATCCATTCTTTGGTTTTAGAGAACACAAACTCAGCCTAGATATCTTTCAGGTTGGGAGTTTCATTCCCTTTAATCATAATGATGCAGGAAGGAAAAACTGATCTGGGGTGGATGACCTCCAATAGGGAACCTCTAAATGATATAGGGAAAACCAATTCCCAAACCTGAAAAGTATCTGAGATGAGTTCGTGTTCTCTAAAACTGAAGAATGAATTTTAGAAACAAATGGGTGTAATGAGCAGAACATATTTATTGAGGGAAAGAAAGCTCCTGTCCGAGAGAGGGACAGGTGGGGACCCAGTGGGTGTCCCTGGGAAGCTGTCTCTTCCAGGGACTTTCATAGAGAAGATGTGGGAACTTGCTTAGGTGGGTATGAAGTGGGACAAAGACTATGGTCAACCAATGAAATCACAAGCACCATTGCTCAGGTAACATTGATTAAAATCAGGATCCAATGGAAAGGCAAGTCACATAGCAAGCGGTCAAGAACACCACCTATTGAGCTTGGGCTCATGACTCTTTCCAGGGTCTTTTAAGGTGATTGATACCTACTTAGAGTATTAATCCCTGATGCCCATCCCTAGGGAAGTATGTAGTTGCTTCTGTTTACTCTTATCTTAAGATCTGGCCCATGGCAGGGAGTATCTGTCTCTAGTTGGAAAGTAACCTTCTCTTCCATGTCGTCCTTGAGGGCCTGGCCCTGTCTGACTGCCTATAATATTTCTATCTAATTCAGCTGTCTACAACAATAATCACACACATCCCAAAGCACTGAGGACTTGACATAGGGGAAAATGATCTTAGTTGATGACGTTCAAATGATATAGGGGAACAAAAGAAACTCTGGACCTGAAAAGTACATGGGACAAGTTTATATTCTCTAAAACTGAAGAATGAATTTTAGGAACAAATGGAGGTTATGAGAAGAATATATTTACTGGGAGAAAGAAATTTCTGTCAGGCTCCTATCGGGGCCTGAGCAGGTGGTCCCCAGGAAGCTATCTCTTTCAGGAACTTTTATAGTGTGTGAAACCATGTGGTGAGATGGGTCTAAGATGGTGGAGAATGTGGGCATGAGGTGGAACAAAACTATGTTCAACCAGTGAGATTACAAGCACCATTGGTCAGGTAAAATTGATTAAATCCAATGCTGAAAGGGGAAGCTAGTCATGTAGCAAGTGGGCATGACTACAGGACAGGGTCTCTTCCTGTTGGGGGATGGGTTAGTGACTCATTTGGGTTCTTTTAAGGTGATTGATACCTATGTAGAATATCAATCCCTGATGCCTGTTCCTAGGGAAGTATGTAGCTGTGTTTCCTCTTTTGTCTTGAGGTCTGGCCCCCATGGGAGTGTCTGTCTCTTCTAATTTGTAAAGTCACCTTGTCTTCCATGTTGTCATTGAAGGCCTAGTCCTGTCTGATGTCTATAATAATCCGATCTAATTCAGCTGCCTATGACAGACTCGAGCTAATCTTTTACTAAGGATTCCATAGAGATAGAGGAGCAGGTATGCTCATCTGAGAGCAAAATCTATCCACTTGCCACTGTGATATAATGAAAATTGTATTTGATCTTCATCCTCAATTCCTCAAACAGAGTTCCTAAAACCTTGGGAATTTCTTAGTGACAGGAGTATCTTTTGTTATTCACAACAAACCCTTTTGGATGCACCCAGGGACTTTCTAAAGATGTGATTCAGAGTGATGCCTGCTAATAGCTTCAGGATAGCAGCTTGTCTTTAGAAAGGTCAAAAATAGGATTAGAGGGAGGGAACTTTCAGCCCATTTCCTGATCTCTGGGGCAGAAGAAAGATGGAGACTGAGATTGCTATGACAAACAAACACTGAAATGACACCCAGGATTTGGAGGCAGATTTATTTAACATTGTCAAGCACTGACAAGGAATCAATTGTCTCTCAAAATGTCAGGCCTTAAAGGACCAGGGAGGGAAGTTTTTATGGGGTCTGTAAGGGGGAGTACAAAGGCCAAGTACATCCAACTACTTGGATGTCTTTGATTGGTTTTCATAATATGTATTGTAGCGAACTGCTGTTTCTAGGAGACAGAAGTAACGGGAACTTGTTACCTGGGCAATAGGTAACAGACTGGTTGAGAAGCATTTTCTGCTATATGCTCCCCCTTTCTCCATAAAATCTTTTTTGGACATATTACATGTGATCTTTGAAGAGAACACCCAACTAGAAGCAATAACATTAGAGTTTTCAGTGATCCTAGGATGGGACCTAACTAAGTTCCTCACTATTGTCTTATTATAGAGTTTTTTCATAAGTTATTTTTAGAAAGTGACACAATCCATGCCTGTCTGCTCTGTAACATTACTTTGGAGAAGGAATGAGGCAGTCAACCTGATCTAGAAGAGTGTCCAATGTGCCTTGGACACTTGTCAAATCTTTATCATGTATAAGGGCGTTACTGGTTACTTTCTATTCCCTCAGGGAAATCGTTCACAGAGCTAAGGCAAAGCAAGGATTTGAGTAAGCATCCTGAAAAGGCACAAAAATGAAAAGAGATGGGTATAGATAGAGCAATTCTGTATGGTGTCCTCAGGCTTCAGCTGTGTATGGATTAGTCACTGTCTGGAGTGACCAGAGCAGGGCTGTGAGTGTGTTGTCTCTGTAGAGTCAGTCATCTGGTATGGACAGCTGACTCTCTAGAGCTCTGGAACGATGCATCTAAAGCTGAATTTCTGAAATTTGTAGAGGTAGTTAAAATGTACCTGCACATACATTATACATATGTGCAGGAGTGCTTATAGATATACTTGACTTTTCCCCTAAACTTTTGTAGGGCTACTTACAAGCTGTTTTTGTAGAGATGTTTTATTCTTTCAAATTTTTAGAGCTGTGGCCTTCATGCTATATGTAGTTTTCATTCACTTATCTCTGTTACTAATGTAGGCCAGTTGTCACTGCCAGTGGTCAAGGGTAGGCTATATCTAGGAGTGATTTGTTGTAGCAGGACCCTACAAACTTTTGTCTTTTTAGTGTGCATAGAGAATGTCTTGTGCTAGCCTGAGTAGATGTCAATGAGTACTAACAGATACTTGTAACCCCTGTAATGTTTTATTTCTATGTAATCTACCTATATATCATAAATGGGGAGAGTTGACTCCAATGCATGAGGTCCAGGCCAGTGACACAGATGCTGAAGCTTGAAATGGCTTCAGGAGTACAGGTAGCAGTGCTGCAGCTTGAGCTTGCAGAACAAATGATGGGGGAAGGTGTAACTCTAATCTTCAGGGAATACTGGGTAAAGATTTTCTGCCTGGAGTTGATGTTTCAGTCAATTGGATCCCTGGAGGGGAGTTAGGAGCACAGGTTTGGCATCACTGGTAACAGCAGTAGGAAGCAGTTTCCTGTGCATACCATCCCTGCAGTGCAGCTTTGGCCAGTTGTCCAAGGTGACCACAGTGTACCTAGCCTGTTATACACCATTCTTTTTTTTTTTTTTATCTTATTAGATTTTATTTTAAAGAGTAAAAGTAGCAGGAACAAAGATAGGAAAACAGTAACAAGCAAGAGTACACATAGTATAGGATTTTCGAAACAAGAAAAATTTAATAATGGTTGTATTACATATTTTCATCATCAAATCTGTTTAGATTAATAGATATAGATATGTAAGACTGGTCAAACAATTAAACATTAACACTTTCAATAAACCTTAGTTTTTTTTTTAACTCTTCCAAATGCATTTTGTATTTAAGTCACTGTTCTAAAAAAATAAAAAATAAAAAAATTATAGGGGTTGAGAATGCAGAAAACACAAGGTCCTGAGATTGATTCTTGGTACTGCCCAACATTTATTTATTTATTTATTTCTTCTTTTGAGTCCTTATATTAGGGAGACTATATGATATTGGCATATGTAGGTCTGGTTTATCTCACTAATGTGTCATACTCCATTCTTAACAGAGCTACTTCCATACATAAACAAGGTATACTCAGCATCTGTCAGGGATTTATTTTTCACTTATGATCAGGTGGGCCAAGCTTGATGTGCAATACATCATAGTATTGAGTGGTCCACAGTTATTTTGTAGGTCCAGTACATCATGTGGTACCTGGACCATTAGGTCTTGACCTAAAGTGAACCTGTCATCTTTTTTTTTTTTTTAATCAGAAGGACAGTGGCTGTTAGAGGCAGATGCAAAGGAGGCAGCCTTTAGTGACTAGATCCAAGTATTTGCACAGGTAGGCCACTGGGCACTTTGAGAGGCTGACAGTCTGAGTAAACATCATTGATCCAGATTCTAAAGAAGCCAGCAAGTTCAAGAAATTTGTGGAGTTATTTTCTTGTACCTGATTTCTGTCAGATATTTTGATGGAGATTTTGTGTCTCTCCAGCAGGCAGTTTGGGTGTCATTAATCAGAAGTGCAGTGATATTTTTTTGCTGGGAAACTAGTGAGGTAAGTTGTGAAGGCTTTTCCAAAAAAGGTAAACAAATTTTTGAACCTCTGGGAGGTTGAATCCAGGTCATTCGATATATATATATATATATATATATATATATATATATATATATATATATATTTTTTTTTTTTTTTCTTTTAGTTTATGTATTTGGTACAGTGTCTCAGTATGCAGCTCAAATTCATAGTGATGCTCCTGTTTTCTGTCTTTCCAGTGCTGGGATTGCAGGAGTGCACTGCCACACTGAGACTGTCTTCAGCTCAGCACATCTGGGGGCAGGGCTAGTGCAGCACACAGTATCAGGGATTGAATCCTGTGCCTGCCCTTGCCTAAGCAGGCACTTAGTCCACTGATCTATCTCACAAGGCTTTCATTTGACTTTTGAGTCCAGAACTGGTATCTTTCCATTTCTTTTGGTCCAGGTAAGTGTACCAGCAGTTGTGGGTGGCAGAATATTGAAGCAATGTATATGGAGGGTAACCATGGCGACATCAGCAGCGCAGAGATCTTGAATTGGCTCTTTAGGCTGGAGAAGTGTATTTCAGTAGTTTCACAACCTATAAAAATTTTGCAGTTTTGAAACCTCTGGATATGTGGTTGAGTTTCTAACTGAGTTTCTTATGGCATAGGTTACTATTTGATGCAG
Organism: Capromys pilorides; assembly: GCA_004027915.1. NCBI lineage: Eukaryota > Metazoa > Chordata > Mammalia > Rodentia > Capromyidae > Capromys > Capromys pilorides. The sequence goes on from PVKN010002881.1 coordinate 17,416, forward strand.
ACAGCGCTTGTCCTCAGATGGAGTTTCACAATCAGAAGTAGGTGGACAATGGGTTAATCTCAGGGCCCATGGGACCATGATGGAATTGTGGAACTGGAAGGGGCAGAGAAATAGCTGGAGCCTCCCCAAAACAGTGGAAGTTTTCTCAAACTCTTGTGGCAATTGAATCCAACTGAGCTGGCCTTTTTGTCCTCTTTCAGGATCCACTTATGGGAGCAACCTACAAGCAGAAGAAAGTATCTTTTAAGCCTAGCCATGTGAACCAGGTGGTATCTGGAGGTGTCTTGATAGATGCTTGTGTTTCCCATGACATCTGACAGCAATGATAATCATGGTAAGGCAGCATGGATGATAGTCATGCCCAGAGGTGAGTCTTTGGCTCAGACCTGTGGGAGGAGAGTTGTCAGAATTTCAAGATTGCAGTTATCTGTCTCAGACTGATGCAGTCAGTGCCTTCCTCTTGAGGAATAGTCAAACTTGAAAGTTCAGAGTTAAATGAGAGGGAGACTGACTGGCTTGGTACAAAGGAGACAGTTGTTTCTAACTTGAAGGGTCATTCTCTTCCCAGAAACGGTATGGGCCTGGTTTATACAGGAATTTTTTTGGTGAGATGTCCTTATCTTTTAACTTGAAGGACAAATTATTTTTTAGTGCCCATAGTCGTTATATGAGGTGCCTATGTAACAATAGTAACTTTTGATTTATTGTCCCCCCTCATCCCAATGTCTTTGAGAAGTGCTTCTCTGGGCTGTTTCTAAACAGGGAAATGTTTGGGAAAGATCATGAAACTCATTCATCAGGGCTGACAGTCCAATGTTTCCTTAGTCAAAATGTGGAACTCAGAAGGAATTGCTGACAGTCATCTCAGGTGGGCATTAGATGATGCCATCTGGCAAGGACAGAGCAGAAAGATTGGGAGGGAGGACCTCTGCTGCTGAATGCAGGAAATGGCTAGCTGGCACCAGTTCAACTGGCTGGAAGTAGAGGAGTCAGGGTATGGAATGAAGTTACAGGTGTTGGCAGCAACTGTGGTGACAGCAAGGGTGCCAAACTGGACTTCTCAGGAAGAATGGCCTCTTTTTTCTTTTTTGGACAGGCAAGGAGTGGTTTGGTTTCATTTTTAACTTCACAAAAACTCTTTGTCCTGCAGTCAAGGACTCTGAGTTTTGATGAATTCTGATTTCTATCTTCCTATGTGTGCGGTGTATACCTTTGAATGATGGCACAACAAAGGGTGGGTGTCCCTCAGAGAAAGCCCATTCAGCTGCCCGCCTGGCCACGCCCCTTGTGGGAACTTAAGCATGACTTAGTAAGGAGGGTGGGAAGCCTCTGTCATGCCATGTATCAATTGCCAGAGAACCACAAGTGAGAACCCAATCAGCCATGTTGACCAGTGCTTTCCAGTCTTGGTGCACAGACAGAGCAGCCTACTGCTTACACTGTCCATTCCACACCCTCACACATTCATTTAGCGTGTACTCAGAGGCTACACATTCCAACTCCCTTCCTTTGAGGGTTATCCTGACTAGTAGCAGTTGATCAGATTCCTTTTCTATTTGAGCTGAGCAAGATTGACAGACAGACTACCTGTAGTACCCCAGGGGGTCTTATTGGAATCAGACAGGTAGGAAGGCAGGCAGGTAGGCAAGCAGGCAGTCAGGCAGGCAGGCAAACTGTGTCCTATTTGGGGGTCTGATGTAGGCCACTTGAGCAGAGATCCATGAATACTCCTCCAAACTTCTGAGGGGACTTGAGAAACCTCAAGGGTGTGACTTCCCATTGGGACTTGGAGAAGTCTTTGTTCCACCTGCAAGGACCATGGCTGGTGACCAAAGTGGTCAACATGGTTGGTCTTCCTGGCCAGTGTACCAGGTACACTGGCAAACAGAAACACTGAAACAACACCCCCGGTTTTTTTTTTTTTTTTTAATCTTTTTGAGACAGGGTCTCACTATGCAGTTCAGGCTGGCCTTGAGCTCACTTTTGTAGTCCAGGCTGGTCTCGAACTCACATCAATCCTCCTGCCTCAGCCTCCCAAGTGCTAGGATTACAGTCGTGTGCCAGCAAGCCAGGCAACACCCAAGTTTTAGAGGCAGATTTACTTAACACTGAATGGGCACTGACAGGGAATCAATTGTCTCTCAAAATGGCAGTCCTGGAAGGACCAGGGAGGGAAGTTTTTGTGAGATCTAGAAGAAGGAGTACAAAGACAGAGTGCTTGGTTGTCTTTCCTTCTTTTCCTTTTTTAAATTTTTAAAAACACTTTATTTATTTATTTTATGGCCAGCTCAGTCTACCCTGGGAGTGGGGCTGATATAGCATGTGGTGCTGGGGATCGAACCACAGTCCTTGTGGTTGCCTAAGCAGGTGCTTTAGACCACTGAGCCATCTCACTGGCCCCTTGGTTGTCTTTCCTTGGCTTTGACAATATGCATCATAGTGACCAGTTAGCAGACAGAAGTAGCAGGAACATGTTACCTGGGCGGTAGGTAACAGACTGGCTTGGGAGCATTTTCTGCTATAAGATCAATAAAACTCTGATCAAGGTTCAGACATGATGTAACATATTGTTATTATCCCTTAGT
>PVKN010002881.1:24312-40185 GCA_004027915.1 Capromys pilorides
GGAGTAATGGATTTCTTTCTTTTTTTTTTTTTTTTAATTAAATGTGCTGGGCCAGCCAGATAGTTTAGCGAACTAAAGCTCCTTTCATTTTTATAGTTGAAAAATATTCTGTGAGACATAAACATGTGTATATGAATATGCAAAATATGAGGTATATCTATTCACATTGATCTATCTATATCTGTTTCTCATTTGCTTGATCTATTCATCCATTGATAGGTAATTAAGTTTTTTTCTATATCTCAGGTATCATGAATAATGCTACAGATACCTTATATACACTCAGAAGTGGAATTGTTGGACCATATTTGATTTTTTTTCATATTTAAATTTTTGAGGGATTCTTCACTGTCTTCCATAATCCACAATGGCTGTACTGACATACATTTTTATCAACAGTGGAAAAAGTTTCCCTTTTCTCCATGACCTTGCCAATACTTCTTATCTTGTCTTTGACTCATAGCTACCCTAACATATGTGAGGTGATACTGTGTGACAGTTTTGATCTGCATTTCTCTGATTAATGGTTGCAATAGTTAAGCTTAATTGTTAGCTTAATTATCTTAGGATCCACAGAGTGGATTAGCAAAACCATTTTTGTTTGTGTCTGGATGAGTCATGGAGGCAAGATCTTGGGATCTATATCTGGTCTCTGGCCCCATCCTCTTATGGATTGTTATCCTGATTTGTTTCTTGGTTGCTGTGAACTAAACAACTTGGTTCTGCTATGCTCTTCTGCCATGAAGTTTCTACTTTGGAGCCAGCTGGCCATGGACTGAATCCCTTGAAAGAGTGAACCAAAGGAAGCTTTCTTCCTTAAATTGTGAGTTCTGGGTGATCTTTTCCAGCAATAGGAAAGCTGACAAATGTAATAATGGTGAGTGACGCTTGTTTACCTGATAGTCATTTGTACGCCTTCCTTGGAAAAATGTCTATTCTAGTTTTTCTCATAGCTTTAAATTGGGTTATGTAATTTGGCACTGAGTTAATAATATCTTGAATATTAATTGATAAATATAGTTGTATTTCCTCCCATTCTTTAGACTATATTTGATTTTACTAATCATTTCTTTGGTATGCAAAGAAACTTTTAGCTTAATGTAGCCTCACTTGTTCACTTTTGCCTTTGTTGTCTGTGCTTTTGGTATCATATCCAAAATAGTGCCAGGACCAATATCAAGGAGCTTATCTAGTTTTCTTACAGGAGCCCTACAGTTTTAGATCTTATGTTTAAGACTTTAATCCATTTTTAGTTGATTTTTGTATATAGTATGAGGAAAGATTCAATTACTTTTGTGTGTGTGTGTGTGTGTGACTGGGTTTCAAACTCACAACCTTGCACTTGCCAGGCAGGCACTTGTGCCATGGAGCTATCTCCCCAGCCCCTTCAATTACTTCTTTTGTATCTAGATACATAGCTTTCCTAATTCCATTTAGTGAAGTGGTTTCCTTTCTCCTATTGTGTATATATTCTTTGTATAGTTATGAGAGATTAGGTGACCACATTATACATGGGTTTATTTTTGGACTAATTTGTTCCATTATCTATGCACTGTGTGTGTGTGTGTGTGTGTGTGTGTGTGTGTGTGTGTATTAGTAGAGATTGAACCCAGAACTGCATCTACAGTGCATTACAGTGCATTCCTAAAAATTTGAGATAGGCTTTCACTAAATTTCTAGGTTTTCCAGGCTCAAAACAGTAATCCTTCTGTCTCAGTTTCCCACAGTACTGGGATTATAGGTGTGTGCCATCATGTCTGGCTAAGTACTTGCTTTTTTTTCCTTTTAATGTATATATTACCTTATTCTGTTTGCTACAGCTATGAAATATAGTTTCAAATCAGCGAGTAAGATGTTTCCAGCTTTACATTCTGCTTTTTCAAGGTCACTTTTGCTACTGTGAATTCTTTTTTCTATTTGTGCAAAATAGATTTTGATTGTGTCTGTAGCTATATTTTAGCTCATTGTCTTGGGTAGTATGCACATTGTACCAAAATCTTTCTTCAATCCATGAACAGGGGAAGTAATTTTATGTATTTATATTTTTATACCATATCTGTCATCAACTTTTATAATTTTCAGTGTACAGGGCAGGCAGGATGGCTCAGTGGTCTAAAGTGCCTGCTTAGGAAAGCTTAGGCAGCTGCAGGGATGGCGGTTCAATCCCCAGCACCACATGCTGCACCAGCTCTGCCACCAGGGCAGGTTGAGCCAGCCATAATAAAAAAAATAAATAAATAAATATAATTTTCAGTGTACAGATATTTCACCTCCTGCATTAAATTTATTATTTATTTTGCGGAACCGGGGATCCAACTCAGGACCTTGCACTTGACAGGCAGGCACTTGTGCCCCTGAGCTATCTCCCTGACCCCTTAAATTTATTCTTAAGTAGTTTTTTAAAAGTACTTTAGAGGGCTACTGAGATAGCTCAGCAGACTAAAGTGCCTACTTAGGCAAGTTTAGACAAGTGCATGGGCCACAGTTTGATCCCTGACGTGCCTGTAATCCCAGTGCTGGGGAGGCTGAAAGCAGGAGGATCACCATGAATCTGAATCACATAGTGAGGTCTTGCAACAAACAAATACATTAAAAACAAAACACTTTTTTTTTTTTTTTTTTTTTTGCAGAACTGGGGATCAAACTCAGGACCTTGCATTTACCAGGCAGGCACTTGTGCCCCTGAACTGTCTTCTTGGTCCCAACACTTTTTTTAAAAACCGCTTTAAATGGCATCATTTTCTTAATTTTTTTTTCTGATGCAGTGCTACTGAGCCATTTGCCACTCTAACAAAAATATGAAGGGCAGAAGGATCACTGTGAATATTAAGATAGTTTAGGCTACATAGTGAGTTCAAGGCCAGCCTGCACTGAATTGTGAGATCCTGCCTCAAAACAAACAAACAAGCAAATACAAATACCTGAGATCATTAACTTATAAAGATGGAAGGTATATTTTAGCTCATTGCTTTGGAAGTTCTGGTAAATTATTTTCTGGGCCCATTGTGTTCAGGCCTGTGGCAAAGTGCCCATCACGGTAGGGAGTACAGGGAAGAGCAAAACTGCTCAACTCATAGCCAGGAAACCAAGGAGAAAATTTTATTCTTGTGTTGAATTTCTCGAATCTTGATTATGATATGCCTAGCTATAGATTTTTTTTTTTTAAATTGTGATCAATTGGAGTTCTGTACGTCTCACTTATCCATCTGTATGTTAAATTCTTTTTCTCTGTTAGGGATGTTTTCTGCCATGATGTCTGTGATCAGTTTTTACATATCATTTGTGCTATATCCTGAATCTTAGGTTATTCTTTATCTCATCTAGCGCTGCTGTATTGATTTCTCATGGTTCCTTGCTATTGTTAAGAAATCTTGGACTGGAGATATAGCTCAGTAGCACAAGCACAAGGTCTTGAGTTTGATAGTAGAAAAAAATAAAATAAATATTTCTTTTCATGGTTACTAACCACAAGCCTGTCTTCAATATGCAAGATCCTGTCCTCACAGTTGCTTAATCTGTTGTGGATATTTTCAATGGGATTTTTATTCTTCTGGATATCTGCTTGAATCTGCCTTATGGGCTCCATTTCTTTCCTGTGCTCAACAATTATGGTTTCCATAATTTTTTTGGGCTCCTCTTTTTTCATCTATATCTACTCTACAGTCATGAAGCATGGTTTTCATTATGGATACTATCTCTGCAGTAATCTGTTTGATTGTTTTCTATAGCTTCATTCAATTGCGTTGTTGTTACCACTTCAGAAAGGCCAGGTGGGCGGCTTTCAGATTGTTCCAACTCACTGCTCCCTGGTTTTGATTTTGGTGAGCTGGATGTCTGGGGTTATAGCTTAAGTGTCTTCTCATTTTTTTTTCTTTCTTTAGTTTAATTCCTGGGTTGATGCTTGTAAATTGCTTATGGTGGGGTTGCTTTATTATTAGTATTTAGAACCCTCAGGAAATAACTACTTCCCTGAGTTATCTTCTAGGTATAACTTGTTTTTGGGTTTTCAGTCTGTTATAAGATTCTACTTCTTCAATTCATTGGGGATGAGAAGTTGCTGCCTATTTGGCCTAGATACTGATTCTTTGTCACTGTGCCGCAGTATTTTCTGTGACCCTTACTCAATCTCAGTCTTACAATACCAGGAAAAACAGTTGTTTAGAACAATAATATTACTTTTTGCTATAGTGGTACCATGAGCAATGACAATAGAGTCAATCACAGTGTAGAAAATGGCAAACTGAGCTAACCATTAATTTGCTATCTTTAACCATATAAATTAGATTTGTGGTTATATAACAAAATCTATAACAAAACAGCAAATTATATGCAGTATGTAAGTCCTTAAAATGCCAATTTTGTCTTCAGGGGTTAAAATTTAAAATAGGTTAGGGAGAAAATTAGAAATAAGGCTGGAAGACAAAAAGGGATCATGCTAACTTTGGGGAACTGGTGCAGAAGACTGGAGGGAAAGAAAGAGGGAAGAGATAAAAAGAACAGAACCACAACTACAAAGAGGATAGCAACCACATTTATATTCACATAGAACAAGATCAAACAATGTACTTGATCTGAGCCAAAAGGCCAAGATGTGATGAAGATCAAACAATGAAGGGGAAATAAGCCAAAAACCCATCACAAAAACAACAAAAAACGAAGGAGAGAAAAAAAAGTCCACTTGTAGGTATGTTTCTGCTCTCACTGATAGGCAATGTGTGGATACAGAGTCTTGTTACATGCAAATCTTTCCTAGAAAGTCAGCAGTGGTTTTTGGTGGAGCAGAGGATAATCTCAGTGAGCCTGCACCTTCTGGGTGAGCCCAGACTCATTTGGCCTGTAGCCCTCAGTATACCTTCCAGTAGCTTGAGCCCAGCTGAGAGCCACTACATGGAGCCTATAGTTGATCTGAGTTCTGAGCTCACCTGGCCCCTTTCCTCAATGGTTCCTGGCCAATCACTTTCTTGAGGGACCACAAAACTCCCAGAAATCATCACCAGCAAGTGCATTCCCCCACACTGCCTGTTCCATTCTACTGCTGTGTCTCTGTAGAAGGCTCTGGAATTGCTAGCAGTCATCACATGTCCAAAGGTTTGAGCCCTTCCTCTCATGCAGTAAGCCTCCTTTCAGGGAGAAGGCACTATTGGCTATCTCCTTTTCTTCACTGAAGTTTCTCTCTTCATTCCCTTTTGGGCTACAATTCATGTTTCAGATCCTTCTCAGGCCCAGGGAAACACTTCTTTCCTTCTTGTCTTCCTCGTGCTGCTATATTTCAGTGCCCAGATGGTGACTCTCAGAGAGGCTTTTCCTCTGATGCTTACCACTCTGCCATCTTGGTGCTCCAATAAAGAGAAGAGAAATCTGGGAGGGTCCCCCTGCTCCTTGAGGACTACCCTCAATGGTTCTACTACCACTCATTAGGCCTTGCCTTCTAAAGGATTGATCATCTCCTAATAGCATCTCCCTAGGAATCAAGTCTCCAACCCATGAACCTTTGGGGGATATTTAAAATCCAGACTATGGCAGATAGTCTGTTGGTAGCCACTAGTAATGAATTTTGGACAATTTACAGATATGTGGAAATTAAGTAACATAATGGACCACAGAGGAAATCAAAAGGGAATAAATGTTTCTTTTATTTTTAAATTTTATTTGTTATTAGGACAAGTTTACAGTACATGCAGTTTACCATTGTCTTGGGAAGGAGGTACATGCACATAGTATCAGTTGTTTCTTTTTTTAATCCCCTTCCTTCTCCCTTACTTTCTCCTCTAATTCCCCTTTCCAACTTCATTCATGTTGATATTATTAATCTTAGCCCACGTTTATGGCATTGTTTGTAATATATGTTTGTAGTCACTGAAATTTTCAGGTTCTTGTACATAGCATACTTTTATTTTATTTCCCCTCCCCCTCATTCTCTTGGACTCATTCTCATTTGCAAGATATCCACCCCTTTTTATCTTTCCTTTATTTTTCTCTTAGTTTGTACTTTGCCTTACTCAAATGAGAGATATCATATGGTATGTAAGCTTGTGTGCCTGGTTTATTTCATTCAACATTGTATTTCCCAGGTGTATTCATTTTCCCACAAATATCTCAAATTTGTCCTCCTTTATAGGTGAGTAATATTCCATTATATATGAATTTTCTTTATACAGTATCTATTAATAGGTACCCAGGCTACTTCCAGGATTTAGCTATTACGGATTGTGCTTCTGTAAATATTGGTATGCATGTACAGTATTGCTGAGGTCTGATATCTTAAGCTCTTTGGGGAAGATAATGAGAGAAGGATAGCTAGGCAATATGGAATTTCTAATTTTAGTGTTCTGAGAAATCTCCATATTGATTTCTATCATGGCTGTGCTACTTTACATTCCTACCAAAATGTAGGAGGGTTCCCTTTTTACCATAGCCTCTCTAGCATTTTTTGGTTTCTTGATGACTGTCATTCTTTTTGGAGCATTGTTTTAATTTGCATTTTTATAATGACCAGAGATATTGAACATTTCTTCATATTTGTTGGTCATTTATATTTCTTCCTCTGTGAAATGTGTATTCATTTCACTTGCCTAATAAAATAGAGTCTTGAGAGAAAACCCTTAATGGATGTAGCAAATACGTTTTAATGCCTGAGGCCATAGCTCATTGATAGAATACTTGCTTGGCCTATGTAAAGTTCTGGATTCCATCCGCTGTGTATTGCGCACGCGCGCGCACACACACACACACACACACACACACACACATACACACACACACTTTCAAATAAACAATCTCAGCCATGTATGATGGCACACGCCTGTAATCTCAGCACTTGGGAGGCTGAGGCAGAAGGATCAGTGTGAATCTGACACCAACCTGGGCTGCAAAAGTGAGTGAGTACAAGGCCAGTCTGAACTACATAGCAAGATCCTGTCTCCAAAAGACCAAACAAAACAAAAAAAAAACAAACAAAAAGAAATAATCTCAGAACCTAACTTTGATTTTATAAACTCAAGGAATTAGAAAGAGAAGCATAAATGAAGCCTAAAGAGAGCAGTAGGAAACAAGTAAGAAAGATGAGATCAGAGATAATTGAAATAGAACTGGAAATGCAATAGAAAGAAGATCAGTGAAGCCAGGAATGGTGACACATGCCTGTAATCTCAGCACTCGGCAGGCGGATCAATGTGAGTTTGAAACCAGTGTAGACTACCTAGTAGCTTAAGGCTACTATAATGAGAATGTAGTTTAAGGCTAGCCTAAACTACAGAGTGAGACCTTACCTCAAAAACAACAACAACAAAAACAACAGCAATAATAGCAATAGCAATAAAAACCAACCAACCAACTAACTGACCAACCAAGATTAGTGAAACTAAGTTGAGTATTTATTTACTTATTTATTTATTTATTTCATACAAGGTGTTGCTATGCAGTTTAGACTCCTAGTGATCTTCCTGTTTCAGTCTCCCCAGAGCTGGGATTACAGGTATGCATTACCATGTCCAGTTTTGGGGCCAGCACAATGTGTCTGGGGTTCCAGGGCCAGCAGGGTATGCAGTACAGGGGATTGAACTTGGGTCCTTACATTTACCATGCAGGTGTTTAGAGTGCCAAGCTATTTCCCCAGTCCTCAGAAATGATTGTTTGAAAAGATCAACAGATTTGACAAAATTAGCTAAACTAACTGATGAGAGGGAGAAGGGGAGTTCAAATGAAATTATAGATGAGGATGCAGACATTACAAGTGATACCACAGAAATACAGAGGTTCATACTAAGAGCTCTGGGAACAATTATTTTTGTCAAGAGGGTAATTTAGAATAGCTGACCAGAAATATACAACATAACTAAATTGGGCCTTAAAGTCACAGAAAATCTGATCAGCATAATGATTAAAGAGAAAAAACTAGTTATCAAAGACCTTTCAACAAAAGAAAGCACAGGACCAGACGTGATCTGCTCTTTATCTAGCGTTTGCCTCACCTTGTCCTGCTTCCCTTCTCTTCTGAGCACTCCCCCCAAAAATCATTTTCACTGGAATTTTCCACATAGGTTTTGCTTGCAGGGAAGATGTGGAGGGCAGAAGGGATGGAGAAGGATTTGTAAATCCAAATTTTTCTGAATGAAACCCACAGATGTCTTAGTTCTTAAGATTTTCTGCCCTTCTGACCTGGGGAACACTCATGGGCACAGTCACCCTGAGCTGTTCAGTCTCAGAGCATCTCACTAGTTTCTTTCATTTCCTCCCTACTTCTCATGCCTTTCTTCCTAGTTGGCCAAAATAGCTTCAAACATTTCTTGCCATTTCATGGAGCAATCCAGTGTTCCCCAGCCCCAGACTGCAAATTCAGTGTGGGGCTCACTTTGGCAAATTAAAGCTACTCAACAACTTGGGAGAACAAAAAGGGTCTCCAATTCAGGTAGCTGTGGTTGTGAATAGCGGTCATTTGAATCCTTCATTACACTACAGTCTTCTGCGAGATGCATGAACACAATGCTTAGTACCTTGCACTCCATGCGTGGTGCTATATATGCTCCTAGGACAATGTCTCCTAAATGGTTTTGATCATTCACTGAACTCCCAAGGCATTTAGAATAAAACTCGAACTCTGACCTTACCTAATAAGATTTTGTGTCCTTCCTGTTTCTTTAACTCCACTGCTTCTGGCTTCTCTGTTCTCTTATTTTCCATGGGACAGTCCCTTGTTCACTTGCCTATCTCAACACCTTTGCGCTTGCTGGTTCCCAATCTTTTGGCTAACTCTCATTTAACCTTCCTGCCTTTAACTTCTCTCATGGCACTAGGCTGAAGCTTTGAGTTTGTCACAATCGGTGTACTTATCCATTTGTGCTTTCTTTTTTTCATGGTACTACACACCTCAGGAAGGCAGGTCATAGTCTGTTTAAAAATTTTTTAGAACTAAAACAAAAAAAATACAAGTGATATAGATTTTCACTTAAAGTAATATGAATTTCACAGTATTTATTGTAATACATAGTGTCTTCCAACCAGTTATTCATATTACCAGACATATGCATGTAAAAGTGAAAAAAAATGTATAAGAAATTATGAAGAGAAGTACAAACAATTGAAAAAAGGAAACAAATTAAAGCATCAACTGCTTCTTTCCATAAACCAGCAGAAATGCACAATACAGTTGTCCAAATGATCCTGCATAGATATTTCTCTTTTCCCCACTCCCCCTACCCCTCCTCAACTCAGTAACTCTTGCCTTCTGAATAAGTTCATTCCCTTTTCCTAGTGTCTGTTGTACCCTTCAGATTCCATTTTTCTCTTTCAGGTTCTCACACTAGGGAGACAATAAGATGTTTGCACATGGCGCCAGAAAAGCTCCCGGTCACAGTACTGGTCACAGTATTCGCGGGGAGAAGTCAGAGTCTGCCTGGTGTTCTGGAGTGCTGCTCAACCTGCTTGCTGAAGTTAGCCTCTGGATGACCTCTCCGCCTCCTGGTAGTCCCCTGGCCTCCGAACATGACTCTGGGCTCTGCTGCAGGGCGACTTTCGCAAGCGAACTTTAGCCATTTCCAGCCCTGATGCTGAGACCCACGCGGTGCCTCCATCTACAGTGCAGATTCACACTGCCACGCCCCCACCTTCCTCCCTGCTTCCGCAGCGTGATCCGGACCCCCGCACTACGACTCCCACTCTGCACTGCGAGCTCATGTAACCTGATTGGCCAAGCTTCCGGCACCGACCAATAGGACGGGGTTTTGTTGTTCGTGCGGCGGCTGCCTGAGTCCCGGAGGCGCTCGGCGGCGTCTGCCCGGTTGTTCTGGAGCCGGCTGGCGTGGTTGCCAGCCCGCTTAACTGCCTATCTGCTTACCTCCTGCCATGGGGAGTACCGAGAGCTGCGAGGGCCGCAGGGTGTCGTTCGGAATGGATGAGGAGGAGCGGGTCCGGGTGCTGCAGGGCATCCGGGTGAGCGCCGCCTCAGGAACCGGGTGGGCATGGAGGGTACCCGAGGGTGCGGGGGCCGCGGCCTGCGGGGTGGTGCAGGGCCCTGAGGGTGGCCCGCAGTGTCCGCTGCCGCGCCTCGCTCGTGGAGCCCTTTCACCTTAGGAGGGATCATGGGTCTCACGTCCAAGAGGCTACTTTGGGACCCGAACCGAAGGCTGAGGTGTACAAGCTTCATTACAGTGGTTTCAGGGGAATGGAGAACATCACAGGTGGGGAGGTAGCTAGGACAAGAGGGAACTTGGGGCCACTGCCCGCTCCGTTTGGCTTTTTACATTTCCTGGGTGATTCTTCATCCTCCCATACTGTCCCTTCGCCTAAGAACGCGCGTGTTATGTGTATACTAGATGCTTCCACTGTTGGTCGACTGCGTCAACCTCTTAACTGAGGACTATCCACTTCCACACCTGCCCGACAGCCTCTTCTCCACAACGCAGCCAAAGACGCACTTTTTTTTTTAATTTTAATTTTTATTTATTTATTTGTTTGTTTGTTTATTTATTTATTTTATGGCTGGCTCAGCCTGCCCTGGTGGTGGGGCTGGCGCAGCATGTGGTGCCGGGGATTGAACCCCAGTCCCTACAGTTGCCTTAGCTTTCCTAAGCAAGCGCTTTAGACCACTGAACCATCTTGCCGGCCCCTAAAGACGCACTTTTAAGAATTGTAGATCAGATAGTATACCCTTTTCCTTGCTTGAAATTGTCCAGTGGCTTCTTAACACATTTAAAATGAGGAATTTGCTTTTACAAGGCTGTCCTAGTGCCTGCAGATTTTTATTGACCCCGCCTCCCCTGCCCCCAGTCTTAAGATCTTGTTTTTCCTAGGAGATGTGAGCTTGCCCCAAGTACAGGTCTCAGTGTTATCTGCACCTCCCAACCCAGTGCACTGTGTGTGTGTGTGTGTGCTTGCACGCATGGAGAGTCTCACTATGCAGCTCAGACTCATAGTGATCCTCCAGTTTTCAGCCTCCTTAGTGCTGGGATTACAGATGTGCACCACCACACCTGGACTCCACTGCAGGCTCAGTGTGCCCCCTCCAGGGGGCAGGGCTAGCATTCACCTGATGCCAGGGATGGAACCCTGGCTCCTGCACTTATCTAAGCAAGTGCTTAGTCCGCTGAGCTATCTTGCCAGCTCTTGTCATCTGAGAATTCTTTTTTGAACACTGATTGGAAAGTAGTTTCCCATCATTACTGTCATACATTTGTTATTTTCATGGCACTTGTCATAAATTTGAATCTCATATTGATAATTGTATTTACTTGTTTATTGTGTTTCCCATTAGAGTGTAAACTGCTTGAGGCTGAGGTTCTTGTGTGCTTTATGACTGTCTCTGCCACTTAGAAGAATAATAAAAGCAGCTTATATTTCATTGTGTAGTTGCTACCATGTGTTAATTGCTTTACAGGTATTTCATTTAATTTTCAATAGATCTATGAAAAGTAGAATCCTGTTGGCTCATTTTGTAGATTAAAGCAAACAGGTGCTCCAGTGAAATAATTTATCCAAGGTCACACAGGTAATGGGTGGAGAACTGGGATAGAAGGAGATCAACTCCAAGGCTGTTTGTTGAGCTACCATGCTATAGTTGCTTCTGCTATAGTTTCTTCCTATACTTGTGGTGTAGTGGGTGCTTTGTCAGCAATTGCTGAGTGATTAGATGCATGAACCCTAATGCATTTGAATCAGATGCACAGAGTTGGGTTGTAGGTGAATTATTTAGAGAGGTGATGCAGAAACAGTCTTCAGGAGGTCTCGCTTCAAGGTTCACTGGCTGTGTGACCTTGGGTAGACCAGTTTTCCCTTGATCCTCAATTGCTATGTGAAAAAGAGTTGAGGGTTGTGTGAGAAAATCCTGGGCACTGTGTATGATAAGATGAATTTGTATACAAAAATGTTTAGAAAACATGAAGGATGATGTATAGGGCCACGCTTAGTCTAGCAGGATGTGCACACATTCGGTGCTTAGCAAGAGGTGTGTAGGGTCTGACCTGACTGGTGGCAAGGATGAAGTGCAGAGGAGATGGCTTGTATTGACAAACTGAGAGGCAAGAATTTGAGGTACCATTTAGGAAGATATACTTGGTTCCAGGTGCCTCCCCTGCCCATGTCATTTGATCTCCTGTTTTGGGGTATGTTGGCTCGAGTCTTCAAAGGTGGAGAGCTGTTGGAGGCAATTCCTTCTCAGTTTATGGAGAAGCAACATCTTTTCTGAGTATGCAGTTTATTTCTAGTCTCTAATCTGCAATTTATGAATTCTCTATAAAGATGGAGAATCAGGTTTAGACCAGCTAAGAACTTTGCTCAAGGTGTTTCCTGAGTAACTTCTGGCTCTTTAATCTAAAAGCAGCCCCCCCTTTTTTTTTATTACTCCAAACTTCCCCACACCACAATGGTATATGTAAGGGCAGTCTAAAAATCTGTGATATACCTTCACCTGATCTTCCAGGAATGCTGGTGCCCCACTTAGATTTTTTTTAATTTTATGTATTTGGTACAATGTCTCACTATGCAGCTTGGACTCATAGTGATTCTCCTGTTTTCAGTCTTCTCAGTACTGAGATTATAGGTGTATGCCACCACACCTGGTCTTGGTGGCTGGCTCAGCCAGTGCAGGGTAGGGCTGGCATGGTATGTGGTACCAGGTAGTGAACCTGGGTCCTTGTGCTTGCCAGATAGGTGCTTCGATTGCTGAGCTCTCTCTGCTGCTCCCCCCCACCCACTTAGTTTTATTAGACTATAAAAACTTGAAAGAACCTTGCTGCATCTGGCTGCTTCCTTTTCCAGTTGGGCACACTAATCTGAGAGAATAAATAGCTTAGCCAGAGGCACACAGTGAGGTGCTTGGCCTAACATTTTGAAAGCCCCTGCCTTCCTTCTACTTGCGTGCCTACTTGAAATGAAATATTTTGGTGTATGGCCATTATTTTTAGTAAAGTTACTTGTGGGTTGAGATCTTTAACTTATCTTTTTTATGCAGGAAAGTAAAAAATAAGTTAAAAAGACTTCTAAAATGAACAAATAAGTTAACTTATATGAGGTAGATGCCAAAGAACATCTGTTCCATCCCATTCAGAGAGAATTAAATATTCTTAGAGACCACTTGTGAGTAATCCCTGGGCCCTGATTCTAGAAAGTGTTCTAGTCCCCTTAAAACTGAGTACTAGAGCCATGCTGATTTGCATAGTTACTTGCACAAATTTACATATCAAGTTCAAGTCCTAATTTTGTGGAGGTAAAAGAAATTTAATTAATGCAAAATGCTGCAATTATATTGAACTCCAGTTTTCAAAGTAAGCATGTGTGAAATGCTTGGAGATTGTTTCAATCAGTAAATTATACCTCATCTTCCAGTGAGAGAAGGCACATGTATGGCAGAAATGCCGTGTGTGTATCTGCTTTGCTTGTTTACCTGGTAAAGAAGTCACCTTGGTGATTCAACTCAATTTGGTTACTTGCAGACCTCCAGACTCCAGAGTTCATCAGCCTCTTCCCCATTCCAACTGTTTATCTTTCCACTGCTCCATTCAGTTCAGAAATTTACTTCCTCAGCCAAGTTCCCAGGCTCATTACACGCTCTGGAGTAGATTGACTCCACTTTCTTCATTGTTCTCTTGAGGCTGGTTCTGGACCACTGAGCAGGAAAGCCCAAGAGGGATGCAGTCAGATACGCAAAAGACAGTCCCAAGACATGCTAGTGCCACATGGGCTACGTGGCAGTGCATTGTGCCAAACTACCGGTTTTGCCTCACCTCAGCACATGCTTAATGTTGGCACATTACAGTACTGGGACCAGCCTTGCAAAGGAAGTGAGGAACACAGTTCAAGCCCTCCCGTCATGGAGACCCCAATCTAGCAGAGGGAATGGGTGAAAGTTAAAGAAATAAAAGAAGAAAAGCTGTAACTTATCTTGTTGACTCTATAAATTTGTCTTTTCTGGATAATTATAAATGGACTCATGTATCTTTTACGTTTGGCTTCTCTAAGCCAGTGTGTATGTGTGTGTCTGTGCGTGCATGCTGGATATCAAACTGGGGCCTCTTGCGTTCTAGCTGGATGCTCTTCCACTGAGTAACACTCCCAGACCAACATTAAGTTTTTGATGTTTGTTTATTGATTTGCTTGGATTAATAGTTTTTTTTTTATTGCTGAGTAAGATCAGATGTATGGATTGCATACTACCTTTTGTTTATTCTTTTTTTTTTTTTTTTGCGGGACTGGGGACTGAACTCAGGCCCTTGTGCTTGCCAGGCAAGTGCTTATTCTACACCTTTTGTTTATTCTCTCACTAGTTTAGGGGGCGGTTGAATTGTTTCCAATTTCTG
Source organism: Capromys pilorides (assembly GCA_004027915.1). Lineage (NCBI taxonomy): Eukaryota > Metazoa > Chordata > Mammalia > Rodentia > Capromyidae > Capromys > Capromys pilorides. The sequence continues at coordinate 38,601 of PVKN010002881.1, forward strand.
GCTATTATGAAGAGTGCTGCTGCGGTTGTTTGTTTACATGGTTTCTTTTTTTTAAAATAGTTTTTATTTATTTAATTATTTATTTGTTTGTTTATTTATTTATTTTATGGCTGGCTCAGCCTGCCCTGGTGATGGGGCTGGCACAGCATGTGGTACTGGGGATTGAACCACAGTTCCTGCAGTTGCCTGAGCTTTCCTAAGCAGGCGCTTTAGACCACTGAACCATCTCGCTGGCCCCTACATCGTTTCTTTTAAAGTATGTTTCATTACTCATAAATAGATACCTAAGATACCTAAGGTTTATGGGATCATTCTGATTATGAATTTGGTAAGTTGTTTACCTTTTAAGGAAACTGTCTAATTGTTTTCTACTGTGGTAGTACCATTTTATATTTTTACAAATGACAGCAGTTTGAGTTCATATCCTTACCAATACTTGTTACTGTTGGTCTTTTTAGATTATAGCAATTCTAGTGGCTGTATCTCGTTGTTTGAATTTGTGTTTTCCTGATAAGTATTGATGTTGAATATTTTTTGTTGTGTTTGTTTGTTACCTATGTAACCATGTGCCCATTTTCAGTTAGGTTGTGTTTTATTATTGAATAATAAGACTTCTTTGGGCCAGACACAAATCTTTATTAAGTTCTGACTCGTAAATATTCTCTAATTTTATTTTCAGAATAGTGTCTTTGAAGTACAAATGTTTATAATTACAATGAAGTTTTTTAAATTGATTTTATGTTTGGTGATGAATGCAGTATAAATCTTTGGCTTATTTCAGTCATGAAAATTTTATCATATTCTTTCAGACATTTGATAGAGTTAAATTTTGTATGTTGTGAGGTAAGGCTCTAAATCAGAACCTGACAAAATTGTTTTCTCAAGGACCAGTTAGTAAATACTTTTGGTTTTGCAGATCAGAAGATCTTTGTCATGACTTCTCAGCTTTGCCGTTGGTGGTGGAAGCAGCATTGACAATATGTTAATGAATAGAAACTTATTTCCAAAATCAAGCATTGGGTTGCACTTGGCTCCAGCACTAGAGTTTGCTGAACCCTGCTCTACATACTTCTTTTTGCATGAGATATCTTATTTTTTAAACTCTGTTTGTTGAAAAGACTATTTTTTCCCTGTTGAGTTACTTTGGAACCTTTGTGAAAAATCCATGGAAGGTAAGCACAGGGCTTACAGTTCTGTTCCATCGATCTCTAGGTCTGTCCTCATCCTAGTACCCACTGTTATGATTATTGAAGCTTTGTAGTTTCAAAATTGGGACGTGTAGAGCCTGCAGTTTTATTCCTTTTCAAGATTGTTTTAACTATTCTGAGTCCTTAACATTTCTGTGTACATTTTAAGATCATTTTGTGAACTTCTGCCAAAAAAACCTATTGGGAATCTTTCCTTTTTCTTTTACCACTTACTTACTTCTCTAATCGGATTTTTTTTTCTAATCAGATTTTATTAGTAAATGTTAAATATACATAATGATCACATTCATTGTAGAGAATTCATACTTGTACATGTTATAACTTCTTTTTTTCCCATTCTCCTTCCTTCCCCTCAGCCTCTCCTCTTTTCCCCATTT
>PVKN010002882.1:0-40109 GCA_004027915.1 Capromys pilorides
TCCTCTTCCTCCTCTTCTTCCTCCCAAACACTCCTGCAGTGCCTCAGCTCCTCCCTCCTAGCACCATTTCTTTCTCTCTTTCTTTCTCTCTTTCTTTTGCAGGACCAGGGTTCGAACTCACAACCTTGCACTTGCCAGTCAGGTACTTGTTTCGTGGAGCTATCTCCCTGGCCCTATCCCAGCACCATTTCTGATCACCCACTAGACAGGCACGTTCATTCACTGCAAAAATACTCTTTAAAAACGTAAAACTAGAAATTAAAAAGGGTGCTGTAAGATAAGAGCCTCCAGCAGTTCTCCCATTGCTCCCTGGGCATCGCTGCCCACTGCAGTGTTTAGCATGTTTAGGGCAGCGGGTACCACCCTTCAGGGCGCAGCCTCCCTCACCCTCCCACCCAGCCCCAGCCATGCATCTCCGTCCTCCTTCTCCAAGCGCGCAGCCTGCGCTTGCGCTTCTGCACATACTGTTTTCGCCTCCCAAAAGGCCCTTCCCTGTCTCCCATTCCTGGCTACCTCTTGTTCATTCTAGGACCGTTGTCCCCTAGGAGGGACTGTGGTGAGGCCCCACACTCGGCGTCTCTCTGCTCAGCCTGCACCCCCTCCTTCAGAGCATCTCTTCCATGTACCATGCTTTTTGTTTGCATTGCTCTCCTCCCAACTGCGTGACAGGCTTGTGATTGTCGCCCCAGCAACTATCACAGGGTGTCCTAGGCACTCAGTGAGCATTCGACCTGTTTTTGATTTGCCAGTGCTTCTAGGGTTCCCTTTGTGCAAGGGCCCTTAAACGTGACCATTGTGGGAGTGACAATGCACTGCTCTCGGCCTGTGTGCAAACCTGGATCAGACACTTGCTTAGTAGAGCATCCTGGCTTGTGGCTAGGCATCTCCCCAAGCCTCGTGCACTCATTGAGACCCCCTCTAGGGTCTGTGATTGATTCATGAGCCAGTGCTGGGATTATGGGTGTGAGTGCGACATGGCCCTGGGGTGGGTGATCTGCATTACAGTGTGAGGAGGGAAGCCTGGCTTGCTAGAAGCCACAGCTGCTCCTACCTTTGCTCTTCACTGTTTTCTGTTGCCATGAACAGCCACCCTCTGCCATGTACCTCTCTGCCTTGGAGTCAGCCAGGTATGGACTGAAACCTTCACTAACTGTGAGCTAAATAAACCTTTCCTTCCTGCATTTTGGGTGTTGGGTAGTTTGTCCCACAATGAGAGAAGAGTAACTGAGACACATAAGTTACCTATTATTTGAGGCATTTGATTGATCAATAGATAACATAAGTCACAATCACTTGGGATACCTAATAAAATGTAGGCTCTTCTATAAAATTATTATTATTATTATTATTATTATTATTATTATTATTGTATTTTAGGGAAGGGTTTAGAGAGTGTTCAGGGTCTCACTACTAGATTGGATTCATAGTGATCCCCCTGTTTACAGCCTCCCAAGACCTGGAATTACAGGCAGGTGCCACCACGCACTGCAGGTCGGAGGATCGAATCCCTGGCCTCTGCTCCTGCTTGCAGGCACTTTAATCCACTGAGGTATTTGGCCGGCCCATCTTCTATAAAATTAACAATAAGGAACAGAAAGTGAAACCTTTAGCAGATGGGAAAGGAGGTCAGGACGCAAGGAGAGGTGCAGGAGAGAGGAAAGGAAAAGCACTAAGATGTAATATGTGTATGTACCAACACCTCATGATCAGTTCTTCATTATGTATTGCAAACATGTATGAAATTTTCAAGACTGTGAAAATGGACTCTTCCATCAGCAACTGGAACTCAGGCAGTTGTATGTGTGTGCCAATGTACACCCTACTTAAGGATTACAAGGCTCAGGGTTTCTCACCATGACCCCTATTTGCAGCACTAGTAGCTGCAGTTGGGATTTTATTCTGTCTTGAGTTTTGTGCTACTGTAACAGAACTACCTGTGGCAGTTCTGTAAGCTGGAAAGCCCAAGGTTGAGGGGTTCCCCATTGGGAAACTACATCATTCCATCATTCCATGGCAAAAGGTGGAAAGGCGAGAGAACACACTCGTGTGTGCACGCGGTAAACACAGGCTGAGGGCAGGACTGTGAGAGCCGAGCCTGCCATAAGCCCACGCTTATAACTAAGTTTCCTCCACAACAAGGAAGAAAATCCTACAACACGAGTAAGCCTAGATCAGGCTACTTCCTTAGTGTCTCTACAAGCCAGAGTTGACAACTCAGGGTGCTCCGTGCTCACAGGGAGAAAAAAAAAACCCAGAAGGGGAAAGAGAAACAGGAGCTTCTTGGAAGGGCAAAGAAGAGCAAGCTAAGACTTGGAGGGACCAGGTGGTGGCGTGTGTACCCGAAACCCAGGACAAGGCACGGTGAAGAACAGGACGAAGGCCGCTTCCTGTCTGCCTAGAGAGCCAAGCCCAGCTCCCGGTGTGGACAGGGCTCCTGGCCCCAGCTGGACCGCTCTTCCTCCCAAGGTCTTACACTGACATCGGCCCCGCTTTGTCCTCCCTTTCCTGCCTCTTCAGGAAACGCATCTGGAAGCAAGGAGCCTCTATTTCAGGCACCTTGGCCCAAGGATTGTGTAGTCTCCTTGGCATTCTTGCCTTCATGCAGCTCTTTTCTGCCTGGGGGCCTACAGTCAGTCTCCACAGGGACACGGGAGGCTCCCTGGGACCTGGCCTTTGTCCTTTTTATCGGGCTAGCTCCCAAGGAGCAACTGAGACCACTAGACAGGCAGGATTGAGGAAAACAGTGATACCTTTATTTTAGGCTAGGTGCAGGCTGGTCATGGGTGAGAAGGCCACTGACCACCAGCAAAGGAAGAGAACCTGCTGTATAGGCTAACTTAGGTGTGGAAGTGTCCCTTGGAGGGTCTAGTGCTCCGGCAGGGAGCTCCTGGGGGAATACATATGATAGCAGCACTTCGCTGACCCACAGAACGGCATTCTGTGAACTTAGAGGGCTTCCTCTAAGCTGAGAACCAGGCCTGTTAAACAGATTTATTTTTGCCTCCCAGTCTGTGGAGGGGGCACTTCCTGCTTGACCAGAGTGGTGGTCTACAGTCTCTCTTCAGCTTGGGATGGGCCCAGTTGAGAGGACCTAATACTTTTACCACCTTGTTCCCCTCTATTAGGGGATTTACGCCCTCAACTCCTGATGTGCAGATGGGGAAACAAGACTTACAAGGAGAAGTAACTTGGCAGCGGTCATATAGTTTTCTGGGCCTGGGACTGCTTCCAAACCTACAACTTTCTAGTCTCTTCACTAAAGCAGTGCAGTGCCATTTCACATGAAGAAAGCAGTTGGTGTGTGTGCTAGGGAGGCTTCTGCTCACCACTGGGCCACCACAGTCTCTCTTTGGCCAAGCACCTGAAGAGACCTCAGACTTCAGTGATGCTGAAGTCCTGGGGTTACAGGTGAGCAACACCAAGTGACTGCCCCGGGGGGCTCTGAGAATAGCCAGTGATGGGTTTCAACTCACAACTTAGAGCAGAAAAGGCACTGGGAGGGAAGGAAGGAGGAAGGAAAGAGTAGACAGAGAGGGAAGGAGAGGGTAAGGGGGAAAGTGGGGGACAAACAGTGCTTGTCAAGCTTGAACTAGACTCTGAGTTACCTGGAGGGTTTGTTTGGTGGTGCACATCTGTAATCCCAGTAGTCTGAGAGGCTGAGGCAGGAGGACATCAAGTTCAAGCCCAACGTGGGTTATTCAGCAACTTAGGGAGATCTTGCGTCAAGAGAAAAAATTAGAAAGGGACTGGGCATGTGGCTGGTCAGGGCTTGGTCCCCCTCCACACACACGAGGCCGCTGTATCACTTGCCTTGTTCCCTGCTACCCCCTTCAGCACCTCCTGACAAGTTTACACTCAGTGGGTCCAGGAGGGCATTTGAAAATTTGCATTTCTAACCTAGCACCGCACTTGAGGGAAGAAAAAATGAAGAATGGATACATGAAGAGCTTAAAATATATTTAGTTAGGGATGACTTGTGTTAAAACAAATATATTAAGATGTGCACCTTGAGGATGAGCATGCGGGAAGCCATGGAAAAGTCTTTCATTTTGCCTCATGTTTGAATTTTTTCAGAATAAAGTATTGGGTGAGGTGCTTCACAGAAGTTTGGGGCCCTCAGGGAGCGCTCGGCAGCCACGAAGCAGGGGCTGCGCTACCACAGCCCGAAAGAGCAGGGCACAGTGCGTGTTGAGTACCTGCTCAAGCCAGGATGCCTGTTCCCCCATCCTTGTCATCTAAAGGCCTCCTCGAGGAGCAGCGCACCCTGACTTTTGTGTCGCTACGAGGCAGGAACAATACTTCCTGTGTTGTGTCAACAGAGAGACATCATCGTCAGTGCTTCTTGGTGCTGGGCAGGTCTTTCAGGTCTTGCAGGAGACAGGAAAGGGGCTGGCAGTTTAATGTCACTGGGGATTTGTCCCCCAACCCTGGAATGAGCACTCATAGAAACAACATTTGAATTGTAAGCAATTATAAATTATTCCATTGTCTTTATTATTGTTTTATTTATTTATCTTGGGCTGCTGAGGATAGAACCGAGGGCCTTGCGCGTGGTAGGCAAGCGCTCTGCCATGGAGCTACACCCCCAGTGCAACAAGTTGTTCACTTACCTTACAAGTAGCTTCTGTTCTTGTCTTGGTTACTTTTCTCTTGTTGAGCAGCAAAATAGTTAGGAGCTTCTGGGGTGCTGGGGACCCCTTGCAGACATTCCTTCTAGGTTCTTCTTGCCTTGAACAAAAAATTAGACAAAAGCATTAAAGGTAGTGAGGTTTTACATCGTTAAAGTAGAAGAGAAACATGCTCTGCAGAGTGAGTGTGGGCCGATTAAAAGTAGGAAAAGAAGCACACGCCGGGCGTGAGAGCAGGCTACCGTGAGAGAGACCTCCGTGGTGAAGTGGTCACCTTCTTGTTTCTGGCTCCTCAGGCCAGGTAGGATGGAGGCCCTCCTGTCCAAACCCTGCTTGAGTTCTCACAAGAAGAACCAGATGTGGTATTTCTGATTGCTCCCAGGAACTGCTCTGCGCCCGTATTCTGGAACTCTGTGACCCACAGGCAGGTCCTGCCTATCTGCACACCTGATTAGCCCAAATCTCCTGCCTCAGAGTGACTTTGATCTCTCGCTTGACATCTGGTGGTTCCTGGTGCTGTCAGGTTGTCAAGTAAACATGGCCCAGGCCAGGCATGGCGGTGCACACCTGTAGTCCCTGCACGTGGAAGGCTGAGGCAAGAGGGCTTCCCTGAGCAGAGGCCAGCCTGGGGTACACGACGAGACCCCATCTCAAAACATCAAAAACCAACCAACAAACAGAAACATGGCACTAAGCCTGCCTTTGGGCATTTAAGGACGTGCTGACTAACACTCGGAACAAGGGGCAAACATGAATTCCAAAAAAAACAAACCTAGGGAAGGGAGAAGTGCTACCTCCAGGGTGACAGGGACAGCTTCCTGAAGGCCCCTGAGGAGAGGCGCAGGCTCCAACCACAAGAGTGAAATGAAACACTGCAGAGGACAGGGCAGGACTCCAGACCAGGGTGGGACGGATCCCGGAGCTTCCAGAGGAGGTGGAGGGGGAGCGGGCCTGATGGGTCCCTGGGCCACCGCAGGAGGCTGTTCTAAGGAGCTATGCCTCACAGGCCTATGACATTAGATCTTGGTCATGAGCTGTGAGGGTGATCCCGGGAATGAGGCTTCACCTAGGCTTTTCATCCCTTCTCACTGAAATTCAGTCTCCATGCCGCAAACTTCCGCTGAGCACTCCCATTTCTCCTTTTCTAGAGCACGGAGGAGTCAAGCTAGAGGGACTGGGTGTAGCTGAGGCCCTTCCTTCCAACCAGGACCCTGCGTTCTTGCCAGTTCTTATCAGGGAGACTAAATATAAACTTTGCTTCCCGGCTAAGTTTTGGGAACATAATAAAGTTCTTAGCATTTTCACCAAATTTAATCACAGAACATTTGTGAAATCTGAGAGAAAAAATGTGTTTTATTTGTCATTCTCTGAAAGTTGAAGCAGAACCCAGTGCCCTCTGGGCATAATGATCATTACAGCTTGGCCAGAAAGTTGACCTTTTTTTTTTTGTCCTCTGTAAGGATCCATACTTTACAGTGCATCCTATTTTCATTGTCTGACTCTTAAGGTATGTGCCTGCAGTTGATTAAATAAGGAATTCTAAGGAAGGCAGTGCAAGGTGGAGGAGGAAGATGATAACGTTTTTTCTTTCCGTTCCTGCTCCCTCAGATACTGCTCTGCCCCCTGAATTTCCCTCACAGAGATCGACTTGGCAACCATGTCCTTGGCAAGTGTTGACTCTTGTTGGAAAGTTTTCTGTTTTGAATAAAATCTCTGATTTTTTTCTTCCTTCCTTTCTTTCTTTTTTTTTTTTTTAATTGCCATGAAGTGCTCTGGGCCAAATTCTGCCCTTGGTTACCAGTTCTATGGCATTTGTGTTGTACACAAAAGCACAGCCTGAGGCTGTTTGCATCAACCTTTTAATAATAACTTACATATCTATGTCACTTTATGTTGCAGTAATTGATGACACTACCATTGGTGACTTAGCCCATGTATACCCAGGCACTGAGCAGTCAATAAAGCAGGGGTATTTAGCTGTATTTTGCAGGCAAAGTAGCTGAGGCGTGGGGAGAGTAAGAGGCTGATGCCCGCCCCCCCATAGATGGGACTCAGACCCAGAGGCTCCGGTTCTGAAGTCCGTGCCACTGAAGGTTTTGTCTTGTTTTGGTTATTATGGAATTACACACACACACACACACACACACACACACACACGCACGCATGCACGCACTCAGAGAGGTTTCGTTACCATTTTGTTCCCATACAGGGTACAGTGCCTCCAAAAGTTTTGCAAAGAGAAGAAGGAGACACAACTGGGTGAAGGGAAGCAGTTTCTGAAATGCAGGACGCAGCCACCCTTGAGGACCTATGGGTGACAAGTGTGACAGGTCAGAGCCTACTAGCAGGCGATCATCTTTTAGATAATTCCTGCTGCAGGGTCCTGACAGAGGGACGGACGGGTGTGGTGACCAGGAGCCGCCCCAGACTTTGGGCCTGGAAGATCCCCAGCACAAAGGCCCCCATGGAAGACCCAAACGGGCTTGACTCAAAATGACTCTCATGCCGGCCCGGCCCCCCAGAAGATGCGGCTGATAACTGATTCGACACCAGGTGGACAGCTGGCGCTGAGGACCTCCAGCTTTTCGGGACTGTCCCCATCCTCTTCAGGCACCGAGCGATGCCAAGCAGTGACCAGCAGGTGCTCAGAAAATGTCACTGAAAAAAAATGCATGACGGTTAAGGGGTGGCAAGGAGCGGACACAAGCCCCTGAGCACCAGGGCCCTGGAGGAGGAGCAGCGCCACCTCAGCCCCTCTGCCCGAGCTGCCCCGGAGAAGCCGGACCTTGGCGAGGAGGAGCAGCATCCTCCGCCCTCCAGCCTTTGGACTTAGGCAAGAACAAAATAAACCCACCAACGAGAAGAGAGCTGGCGAGAGCATGCAGGGCGCTGTTTCCTGATCCCACTGAGAGAGGGGTTCACTGGCAACGACAGGGTCCGCTTTTCCAAATACTATTTGTAGGGGTTCGTGATCACCTACGTCACAACTGACTTAATGATAAACTGTAACCTTTTTTTTTTTCGGCGGGACCAGCGTTCAAACTCACAGCCTTGCACTTGCCAGGCAGGCACTTGTGCCACGGAGCTATCTCCCCAGTCCCTGTAAAATTCTAGCTGAATTCATAATTTAAATATTTAAAGGAAATCTGTAAAAAGTCTTAGGTAAAATGAAGAATAGAAGTAATTCTGCACATTGAAGAATTCTAAACTTGTTGGATCTCTACCTGTGTAGTTTTGTATTTCCAGTTTAAAGCAGAGCTAACCTAATTTTGTAAATGTCAGTTCTGCCCAGTAGATGGATGGGCTCTTCCGCTCGATTTCGTCTTCACTGATTTTTGTGTAGCTGGCTCCATTAACCACTGAGTGGGGACATTGAAACAAGGACGGCAGCCCCTAAGCCTTAGTGTGATGTGTGTTAATCTGGCCAGGGCCTGGGCTATGCGTGAAGTTTTATGCAGATGCTGGAGTCAGAAGCTTCAGTTTCTTTTGGTGTCTTTTTACTTACTTACTTACTTATTTATTTATTTATTTATTTTTATTTTTTCTTTTTACTTCTTAAAACCCCATAAAGGAGGCTATAGTTTATAGCTCCTTCAGTTGTAATCCTCGGTTGTTACCCTGGAGCCTTCCCAGTGTAATAGGCAGGCAGGAGGGAGAAGCGATCTATGATTGAAATTCACCCTCAGTCTTTCAGGGAGCCTAAGTATCTCGACTGCAGCCTTCAGATGTGTTTCTCGTCTTTTTTTTTTTTTTCCTTCCATTTTGGGTAAACAAAACAAAGGAAAGCTGAAGTTGGCCAGCTGTCCTTCCCTGAGGTAGATAAGACTCTGGGAAATGTAATACATCAGAGGTCTCTTGTAGTCCTGGAGAACTTCTGGTGAGTCCCAGCATGGCTGCCTCACTCTGATCCTGTCTGTGCCGCATTGCCATCCTGGGTCATTTATGACCAATAGAAATAAATTTCTCATGGTTACAAAGACTGGAACCAGCATGTATTTAGTCAGGCTTGACAAAATGCTTTTTTAGAAAAATCAACTTAGATGAAGAAAGATTCATGTTGTTTGATGGTTTCTGAGATTCCAGCCCATGGTCATTGCCTCTGTTGCTCCTGGGCCTGTGGTGAGCAGAGCCATGTGGGAAGCGTGTGGGGCAGCAGGGCTGCTCACCTGCAGAAGCGCGTGAAGGAGAAAAGGCAGTGGGGTTCCAGGGTCCCTTCCAGAGCAGGACTCCAGAGCCCCAGCTTCCCCTACCAGACCCCAGCTCTAAACTTGCCCCACCTCTGTAACCGAAATCCAGCTGGCGGCTGAGGAGCAGGCCTGGGCCAGCAGGACTGGGCCTGGCGAGGGCTGCTCCCCGCTTCCAGGGGTGCCCTGCTCAGAGCCCTCACGTGTAGAGGGCAGAGGGGCAAGAGATCATCGCTCACTTTTATTCCGGGGTAACCTCACTGATGATGTAAGACCCCTCATAAACTACTCACCTCTTAAAGCCACACCTCTACGTTATTGCACCAAGGATTAAGTTTCAAAGCAAACGAGAGGGCTGGCAAGATGGCTCAGCGGTCTGAAGCGCCTGCTTAGGCAACTGCAAGGACCGCAGTTCAATACCTGGCACCACATGCTGTGTCAGCCCCCCACCCCCAACCCCAGGGCAGGCTAAGCCGGCCATAACATAAATAAGTAAATAAATAAAAAGAAAACACAAACACTGGCACCTGATACCCCCCCCACACACACACACACTTTAAAAATAAATAAATTAAAAATTTAAAAAAAGCAAATGAGATTCAAGCCATGGCTGTTATTGTTTTGCTCCTTGTGCCAGGTTACAAGGGAATCTTAGGTCTGCATCTTGAAAACCCAGTGGTGCTCCTTTCAGGGCAAAATCCATGAACATCTGAGCGTCTGTCTAGGTTGGAACCTAAGAGTCTCTCTAGCAAATGATGAACTTACCAGCAGTGGGCCTGCTAGTGGGCTCTAGTGACCGCTCCCCCAGGTATGTCAGGTGCTTTCCTGTCTCCAGATTTCAGGGCAGTGGTTTTACTTGGGTCTGAAACCAGATGGCAGACCGCTAAGAAAACTGAGACAGGCGGTTACCCAAAAGGCCAGAAGGTTGCAATCCAAGCAGCACCACCCTTAATTCCTAATTCTTCATGCTACAAACTGAGTTGTTGTCACTCCCATTCCTCCTTCACCTTGCCTGGCTTGCAACAGAAGAAATTATTACCAGGAAAAGAAACTCGTCTCCTCTGCCAAGGCCTCTGTTTAAGCATGAACAAACAAGTCACATAAATCAAGGGCTTCAAAGCCTACGAGGGGAGTCATGGCTGGCTTGGTGAAAGGAAGTCATCCATGGACGGCATGTGTATGAGGGGAGAGCGGGAAGGAGGGGGAGCCATTGGCTGGACCCCAGGTCTGATTAACCTACTTGGGTACGGAGTTCCTGCTGCTGTCACACAGGAAATGTTGCTCTGCAGTCACTCCGGGGTCAGGCCAGCTTTGCGCTGCTGCCTGGTGTTGCTGGGGCGTGACAGGAGAACAATGCCCAGGGGTTTGCCATGGGCTCACCCCCTCTCTGTCCTTCAAGCTGGCTCTCCCGCTCCCCCTTTTCTCTGTCCCCAAAGCATTAAGAGTCAACACACACACACACACATACACACACACACACACACACACAGCTGCCAGCCAGGGCTCAGTCAAGGACATCCCCACACTCTGGTTTGTATTGGTGACATTTTTCAGAATAGCCAAAACAGTGGCCTTCCCAAAGAGTACACAATGTTGTCAAAGGGTCCCATGGTGGACTGAATAATGGGCAGCCCGTGACACCCAGCCGGGCTGCATCAGCCGGGCTGCTCTGGGCGGAGAGCACCCAGCTGAGGGTTGCTGCTGATGGCATGAAGAACGGGCGCTGCGGGCCTTGGAGAGGCTGCTGCGCTTATCACGAGAGGAGTTGGGGCCTCCTGAGGCTGAGGTGGCATGGGGCTCTCTTGGGGAGCTCTGGGCCTTACTGGAGCCTCACTCCCAGGCTCCAGAGCTGACCCAGCCTGCAGGCGCAGAGGCCACCCCACCTCGCAGGCCCCCTAGTTCGGCCACTGGGCCTTTCCGGTGCAGATCCTGGACGCAGCTTGCCTGAGCCATTGTCCCAGGCCCTAGGCCTCCAGAGGACTTGTGCAGGGTGCTGGTCTGGACTCCAGGTCCCTGGCCGGATTGTTTGGTTCCATAGTGCACAGACAGATCTCTCACACTCTTGCGCATTTGACTTTTGGGGTGAATATTATAAAATAATCCTATAAATTATGTGTCCTGTACTAAATCTATGCCCTTGTAAATCCTGACTACAACAGGTTCCTTAGGGAAAAAAAAGGTTCTGGGCTGGGGAGATAGCTCAGTGTTCTAAGTGCCTGCCTGGTGAGTGCAAGTACCCAGGTTCAATCCCCACTACTGTGTGGCACACACCTATAACCCCAGAACTGCACAAGGAGACCCTGGTGGTCATCCCAGGCTAGTGGTGTGCCATCCCACCCTCCCTCCTCACACTGAGAAGTGGGTGTAAGTTTTCTCTGGGGAAAAACACTGACAGAAGGGGAAAAAACCCCTTTACTGTCAGTCCAGGAGGCGGGTTGGACTAGAGGTGAAGTTTACATGGGCAGGTGAAGAGTCCTGTGGGTGAGGACTGGAGGGTCATTGGTGTGCACCCAAAAAAAGAGACAAAAAAAATCTGTCTGGGGACTAGAAGCACACAGAAGTTGGTCTGGGAGTGACACGTCGTGGGGGACCCAATGCCACGTTGTAGCACCTGCCTCGCTGACTGGCAGGGTCTCACACAGGCAGAAACACACCCTGGCAGGGCAGCTCGGCTCCTGCTACCACAGGTGGACACAGCTGCCACTCCACGGTGTTGCCAAGCATGGTTTGGATGTGTTTGCTTGTGTTTTCACATCTCATCAGATCTATGAAATGCCCAGATGTGTCTCCCACACACACACAATTACCCTCTTTTCCACTTTCATCCAGCAGTCAACAAACTGCATGAGATACTCAACACTCCATTGTAACACAGGCCCTGGGTTCGAGATCCTGACCAGAGGTGGACCTTGGTGAGCATCCCAGGCACGTTGGTGGTCGGCTGCACTGAGCTTCGTCCTCAGGTAGGCGAAGGCATCAAAGGCAATTTTAACATGTCTATCAAAGCAATTTTGGAATACAGGCCCAGTGTAATAAGGCATCCCTGAAAACCGCGAACACTACAGTTCCATCCAGGATTCCAGGTAGGTAAAGTTTTGTTCCTCGTAGAGAAATGGAGGCATTTCTCACAGAAAAGGGAACTAGGTAAAGAATTGGGTAAAAGTCAACTTAGAATAATTTCAAGTGATCATTTCTTTTGTACTTTATTTTCAAAGTTAAATTCATAGTTTGAAGGAAATATTAAAATCCAGTTTGCCTTCTCACCCATAGCTTTATAACTGACTTTAATGTGGGACTCCTGAAATTCAGTCCTAGACAAAATCTAATAGTGTAAAGGAGAAAAAAAATTAATTTTTCTTTGCAGCTAGAGAAAGAATTCCAAAATTTTTTTTTCTTCTTTTAATAGCAAATGGGGAAGAACACTGAGGTGACTGCTATCCAAAGGCGGTGGCGCTAACTCTGACACCATGTGCTTAATCCCAGGCATTTCCTTCTGGGAAAGCCAGAAAACAGAGTAGCTCCAAGAGGGACAGGAGAGCGAGGAAGATGCAGAAACGGAGTTAAAAGGCGGCACTGTTTGTTGTAATGTTATGCGTCGGTGCCGTAGGGAACGGAAGACCTGAGGAAGGTACTTAGAGGGCTCACTGAGGGAGCAGTCTCAGAATCTGAGACTGCTCCCTCAGTGAGCCAAGAACCCCTGAAGCAAATCAGCTTTATTTAGGGTACTCAGCGTGACCTCGTGCGTAATCACTTCAGCCAAGGAGGACCTTGCGCTTAGTCATGAACGTGACCTCCACTGACCTCCATCCCTTCCCCATCCTCTGGGTTCAGCCAGGGGTCAGCCAGTAGCATTCCAAGCAAGGGAGAAAGCAACGGAGAGCCCACAGGTGAAGCGCCGCCCACCACCTGGAGTCCCGGCTTTCCGAGATTTGCAGCAGACCCCGCTCATTACACTCTGGTGCTTGAAGTGCCAATTAGGCTACAATTTTTACATGAAGGAAGTTTTTAGATAGCCCATCAGTGTTTTTACCATTCCACCTTGCGCCATGTTCTGTCATGTTCCATCTTGCCCTACCATCTTCCCCATGTTCCACCTTGTCCCACCATGTTCCACCTCGCCCCCGCCAAGTCCCCGCCATGTTCCACCTTGTCCCGTCGTGTTCCACCACATTCCACTTTACCCCTTGTTCCCCCATGTTCCACCTTGTCCCGCCATGTTCCACTTTGTCCTCCATGTTCCACCTTGCCCCGCTGTGTTCCGCCATGTTCCACTTTACCCCACGATGTTCCACCGCGTTCCACCATGTTCAATTTGCCCACCATGTTCCATTGGCCCCGCCGTGTTCCGCCATGCTCCATTTGCCCCGCCGGGTTCCGCCATGTTCCATTGGCCCCGCCGTGTTCCGCCACGTTCCACTTACCCTGCCATGTTCCGCCACGTTCCATTTGCCCCGCGGTGTTCCGCCATGTTCCATTTGCCCCGCCGTGCTCCGCCATGTTCCATTTGCCCACCATGTTCCACTTTACCCCGCCATGTTCCGCCGTGTTCCACCTTGCCTCGCCATGTTCCTGAGTGCCTCTGCTCTGGTAAAAACACAACTCCCAAAGATCCTAAAACCCAGACCAGTAAGAACTAAAAGGCAAGGTGTAGAGTAACAAAGGACAGTTTATTTGGGGAAACAGCAGAGAGAGGAAAGCCGGCCCTGTGCGCCCAAGAGCTGAACGCCCAGAGCCCGCGTGCTGGCGCCTCCTGCTGGAGCTGCGGGCCCATCCCTGCGGACCATCGTGTCCACCCTGCCGCCATGACTATCTCTGCTCTTGTCCTGGGCCCTGGCAGGAAGAGCGAAGGCGACTGGCCTTACTGGAGAAGCTCACTGCGTGATTATGTGAAGGAGACGCGTGTACATGTCAGCGTATTGATGCCGAAGTGGAAACGTAGGCGCGTGCACACGTGGTGCGCGCACGCATCTGGGCACACGTGGGCTGCGTGCACGCGCCTGTATGCGTCTCACGCATCAACCAAGAATCCTCGGGTGGCCGCGCCTGGCACCCTGCACTGTCGGGCGGGCAGGGCCGCCGGCCCTTCGTGGCAGTGCTGCACCTTCCGCCTCTCCCAGGTCCCACGGCACGGTCTCCGATATTTAGCGAGATTCTCCCGATAGCTCCTAATCACCGCGCCTAGCCCTTCCTGTCTTCCCCCATGGACCTGCTACCCGCAGGCGAACCATGGCTCTGTGGGCCGAGAGCAGAGCCTCTCGGGGAGGCAGGAGCAGCGCCCTGACGCAGGGAGAGGCGCTCCTCGTGCACACCAGAGAGAAGCGGAGCCCAGCTCCCCGCCTCCCCCTTAAATGGGGAGTGCCGGGCCCCAAAGAGCCTGCAGGCCCAAACTGAGCTGTCGCTGCAACGGACCCCAATTTTGCTCACTGAAGGCACCCGTGCTGTAGCGATCCTCCTTCTACTCCACAGTGCTTTGTCTTCGTCTTCCTCTTCCTCTTCTTCCTCTTCCTCTTCCTCCTCTTCCTCTTCTTTTCTTTCTTCTTTACAGGACTGGAGTTCAAACTTACTTTACACTTGCCAGGCAGGCACTTGTGCCACGAAGCTATCTCCCTGGCCCCTTCTTTCTTTTTTTTTTTTAAAAAAAAATTTATATATTTGGTACAGGGTCAGCTTGGACTCTAGAGTCTCCTGGCCCAGCCTCCCCAGCTCTGGGATTAAAGATGTGTGTCACTACAAACCAGACTCTGTGGCTAGCTCAGCAAGCCTAAGGATGGGGTCGGTGCAGCACATGGTGCTGGGAATTGAACCCGTGTCCGAATGCTTGCCTAAGCAGGTCCTAGACTGTGTTTTCCTTATCCAGCCTGAATGGCTGGCCTAATCTCACCCGGAAACACTTGAGACACATCAGCTGACAGTAGAGATGGGAGGTGTGCTTGGCAGCCCAGGCTTCTGGAAAATTAGCCCCTGGGTTAGTTACCATGCACAGGACCTAAACTGAAATCCTAATCCTGAGGTCAAGGTTGGGCACTAGGCCACTGGGACTTGGAGCTGGCAAGGTAGCAGCGAGTGAAGGCCTGGCCCAGCCCACCGCCCCCTCCCATGGCCTTAGCCACCTTTTCTCTTATTTCCAGTTAGTTTGCTGTTCCCGCTGCCTCTCCTTTCCGTCCTCTTTGACGACTACCGTCTAACCATGCAAATATGAACAGAAGCAACAGAGCTCAGTGCTCCCTCCCCTGTCCAACCTGCACTGAAAATAATGATTCCCTTTTCCAGGAAGGAGAAAGAGGACGGAAAAAGGACAAGGAAACCACGACCTCTGCGCAGTACAAGACTATGGAGGTAAAGGCTGTGCAAAGGCGCATATTAAATAACCTACCATAAATTCATAGTGGAAAATTTAGAAGTAATACAAAGTATCAAGCCTAAGTTTAATGAGACTCTTGGCTAGTGGCAAAGCCACTCGTGTGAGGAGAATCACATGAGCTTCTCCTTGTGGTGGGGAGCATGTGGGGGAACAGCACGGCCTGCCTGCGGCAGCCAGGAAGCACAAAGCGGTGGGGTCCCACTGGCCCTTCCAGAGCACAACTCCGGGGACCTAGCTTCCTCTGCGGGGAAGAGAGCGGAGGTTCAGAATGACTCAGAACTTCTACCTTCAAGAGCTGCAGGACTCAGATGACGCCAGTCGGTCGACCTTCAGGGGTACCAGACACATGTCCTGGGACAGACCTCCCTGGTCTCCAGCACCTTCACAGAGCGGTCACTGGCTCATCCTGCATGCTTGGGTACAAAGTGGCCTCCACATTGCTCCCACGTCCTCTCCATTCTCTCAGTCCTGACCCTCACTGTCCCCAGGACAAAGTCTTTCTTTGGCTGATCTTTAGAGAACAGAGTCAGATCCCTACATGAGTCTCTTGATAACATTTGGGTGGCCAAGAACATAATATTTGCCTAAAATTGCATGCGAAAGTTAATAACAGAAGCACTTGTGCCAAGCCAGAGAAAGCATTAGTTTAAAAAATAGCATGTAGAAACAGCAAATAATTTCAACTGTCAAAGTAAAAATTATGTATCTAACCTGCTGAACTATGGAATTGTCCTCTAAATTCTAATGCTCAATGATTGGGAAGGTCATAAATCAGCAAATGGTAGATTGCTTTTGTTCTTTTCTCATATATAAATGCCAAAAGGATTTATTTTCTTGCATAGTGAAAAACTCTTCCACTCAGTCAAAAATGAGGCTACAATTTTGTGCATATATCACCTTTTTAAAAAAGCAATAAAATACATCAATTTATCATTTAAATTTGTTTTGATCTTCTGTGCTATATTTTAAATTATAAATCCCTAACGTAATGCACTCCTTCAGGTATGTTAAAGAGAACACAAGGCGTGGATTGTCCAGAAAAAATTATGACTTCCAAAGGAGACAGAGTCCCAAGTCTTACTTCCACTCCTTAATAGCTACGTGATTTAGGGAAACTTAGCTTAACAACTTTCGAACTTCAATCTCTGTACCTGTCTAATATTTAGAGTATGACTTTTTTTGTGCTGTTTGGGTTTTTGTTTTGTTTTTGTTTAGTGGGATTGAACTTAGGACCTTGCACTTGCCAGGCAAGCACTTATTCCACTGAGCTATCTTCCCAGCCCTAGAGTATGACTTATTGATCTGTTCACTGGGATAAGCTTTTCCAAGTGGGAAACAGCCCTGCTAGTCATTCAGTTGCCCCAACTAATTCATCAGTCCTAATACCTTCAGTTCTAGGGGCAGGGGAGATAGCTCAGTGGAATAAGTGTCTGTCTGGCAAGTGCAAGAGTACACGGTCCTGAGTTTGATCCTTGGTACCACCAAAAAAAAAAAAAAAGAAAGAAAAAAAACAAAACAAACAAACAAAAAAAAAACGCCAGCCCTCTGCCTAATACTTTCGGCTCCAATTCAAACTCAAATCTGGTAGCTTTAAGATAGGAGGTTAGATGATAGGAAATACATGTGCCTTCTAGGATTTGTGAAGTGGTCTCATGTAGCAGTCTTAAGGAATGTGTCTTATAAGTTAGACAGTGTTCCCTATACTAACTCAGTAACAAAGGGTTTACTAATTAAAATGCTAGAAGTTGAGTTTGAGAACATAAGTTTGTGTATCAAATTTAGAGGTTGACAATAGCAATATCTGTTCTATTAAGAAAAACTGATAACTTGTGCAATAAATAATTTTAGAAAAAAAAAAAAAAAAAGATAGGAGGTTAGGGGGTGGCCAAAACTGGCTGGGGGAGTAGGAATGACCTGATAGCTACAAGATTCAGCACGCATATGCAGGATGGTTCCCAAGTCCAGCACGTAAACTTCTTGGGAAAACTCACACAGGTTTTCAGTGGGGTGGCTCAGGTCTGACTTCAGTCTGAAGAGTGAGGTCCCAGAACTGCCCCTCAGGACCCAAATATAGAAGTTCTCATGGGTTTCCTCACATTTGGACAATATAAAAAAGCAAGGCAGGGGTGGGGAGATCGTTCAGTGGCTTAAGTGCCTGCCTGACAAGCGCAAGGCCCCAAGTTTGATCCCTGGTGCACGTGCACATGTGTGCGTGCGCGCGCGCACACACACACACACACACACACACACACACACACACACACACAAAGACTTAAAAACAAAAAGCAGCCATGAGGAGCCAGGGTCAGCGTAGCTTTCCGTGGCAGCCCACATTGTGGTTCCCAAGTGTAGCCTGTATTTTTCTTTCCTCTTGCCCTCTTTTTCTACTTAGTTGGCCTGAGCTCACTCGGAAGAACCAGTTTCTCTCTCAGTTTTCACTTTTATTTTCCTCCTGCCTCTGCCTTTCGAGTGCTGGGATTACAGGTATGTGCCACCATGCCTGGATTAAGTCTCTTGGGCTTCTGTGCACAGACTCCAGGTAGAGGGTAGTTAATACTCCTTTCTTTCATAGATAGATAGATAGATAGATAGATAGATAGATAGATAGATATTATGGCTGGCTCTGCCTGCCCTGGGGTGGGGCTGGCACAGCATGTGGTGCCGGAGATCAAACCGTGGTCCCTGTGGTTGCCTAAGCTTGCCTAAGTAGGCTGAACCATCTTCCCGGCCCCTGTACTCCCTTCTCCAAAAATAAAACCTAGATGGAAAAGCATCAGTCTTGAGACCTATAGATTAAAAGTGCCAGTCCAAGCCAGCCTATTGTCACCTTCCCCGCCCCACAGCGGAGCCAGCAGCCATGAAGAGCAGAGCCAGCAGGTGAGGCAAGGACGGCTGCCGGGGCCAAACGGTTTTGATCTCTAGTTTTCAGTGCTGATTATTCTGCAGCTGGCTCTTATTTTCAAGGAAATGCAGAATTTGCTCTTGTAGCCATAACATCCATGGTGCAGTTGGGACTGCAGGACCACTCACCAGAACCTGAACAACATCCTTGGCTAACCCCTGACCTCGTCCTGAGGCCTGCTACCCACAACAAAGAAAAAATTCCTGAACCTGTCCTGGAAGGACAGGTCCCAAACTGTCTGAGGTCCCCAGCTGGGACGCATGCATGCATGCATGCCAGATTCCCCAGCACGACCTTCAGTAACCTTTCTTCACCTGGAGCTCGGGGAGGGTTCATGCATACATTCTGCTTCTCATAGATCTAATTATAACAGAGTGAATTATGGGAAAGGGCACGCAGCTGGCGTGACTCAGCACCTGTCCATCACACTGTCAGTCACGCTCTGGAAGACCAGATGGGGGCTCCTAGACGGTGAGCAAGACTCTAAACTCTTGAGCCCCACGCCTTCAGAGCCTTCAGAGCTCAGGCTCACCGAGCGCCCTGCGCCTGACCAAACCTGCTCCTGCTTCCTGGCCATCAGGCGCTGCACGCAGCTCTGCTCACCGTGCCGGGGAACCAAGGAGCCCGGCCTCCCCGCGTCGCCCACGGCAACAGCAGCTGCCTCGCCCAGCACCACTGGTCCCTCCTTTGTCTCTGTGGAAGAAGCCGAATCAGAGAGACATAGACCAGCGCTGAGAGTAAAGCTTCACCTTGAGCATGCCATGCGGCGGCTGAAGTTGGCGGCATTTCCAAGCCACCGCTCGTACTGCACGCCTGCTCTTCTTGAGCCCCGGCCTAGGCCTCGCCTGAGCTCCTGACAAGCAGAGGATTGAGAGAGAAAGCGTCAGGTGCGCTCCAGAGAGTGACCGCTGAAGGGGTTGATGGCTCCAGCCAGCGAGCGGTTGCCAGGCTGTGACCCCAGCAGACACAGGCAGAGCTGGGGCGCAGGGCGGGCAGGCAGGGGGAACCTCCAGCTAGTGGTGGGTGGCTGGAGACTCCAGAACAACCGAATGACCCAGGGGAAACAAAACAACGGGAGCAGCGCGAGAAAATCTGAATTGATATCCTGGGAACCCTAAGCGAAACTAAGAACAGAATGCTGAGGAAAAGAAACACAATTCGAGAAAGACTTCCTTCATAAATATATATTCACGCAATTTTAAAATTCAAATAAACAGCCCCTAGGAGGCAGAGGCAACAGGATTGTTGAGAGTGTGAGACCAGCCTGGGCTACAAAGTGAACTCAAAGCCAGCCTGAACAGCACAGCAAGACCTTGTCTCAAAAAGACATAAATGAATAAATAAATAAACATCAAATGAGAGCTGGGTGTGGAGGTACATACCTATAATCTCCTACTCAGGAAGCTGAGGCAGGAAGATCTCAAATTCAAAACCAGCCTGAGTAACTTAGTGAAATTCTATCTTACAATATATATTTTTAATTTTTATGTATTTTTTGTATAGAGTCTACAGGATCTACAGGGTCTCACTGTGTAGGTCGGTCTGGTAGTGATCCTCTCGTGTTCAGCCTCCCACGCACTGGGATTACAGGCGCATGCCACCATGCCCAGTCTCAATCGCCAGCACAGCAGGCTGGGGATTGAATCCTGGCCACTGCATTAAAATAAAAATTTTAAAAGGCTGGGGATGGAGCACTTAGCAGGTATATAAGATGCTCTGGGTTCGATCCCTTGCACTGCGCAGAAGAAAGGAAGGAGGGAAGGAAGCAAGGAAAAAGGAAGCTTTTTCAATAAAACTTAGCTAATAGGTATCACTTAGTGACAGAGGGCAAGAGGAAAGGGAAGAAACTATGAAATGATAGAATGTTTTGCAGAACTGCGTGGTATGAATTTCCAGATTTAGAGAGACTATGAAGCCCAACGCAATAACGCGGAGGACAACACTAATAATCACAGTACAAAGGAACTCGCCAGAATTCAGCACCATGAATTTTCAGACAGCTGGGGACGCAGGGCACATTTAGCTGGTTTTATAAATCATGTTCCAAAGTGCTCCTTACTGTGGATTGAAATAACCAGGGAGGGTCTTTTCTTCAAATATTCTCTGCTTTTGTCTAACGCCATTGTTATTTTCCATCCTTTGCCCTTTGAATTCTGCCCACCCTACCTAAGCCGTACCCTTTTTTTTTCCAGCAGAAATTTACCACATTCAGGAAATCCCTTAGAAGAGCAGAATCCGCAGGAAGCCTGGGGCCGAGCGCGCTTCAGCCTTGCGCAGCGTGAGTGATGAACCTCCGCCCACTTCACCTTTCAGATTTATCGCTTGATTGGAATATGAAGGTGTCTTTCTTTCGAAAGGCGATTTTTGAAGCTCTTTTATGAACATGCTGGGCAATGGCGCCGCCCACTTTCCCCTCTTCCCCGGCCACGAGCTCCCAGCAGACGGACTACAGCCCGCCGTCGCCCTGCCCTCCTCGCCCTGCGGGACCCGTGTTCAAGGCCCGGCGGTGGCAGCGCGCGGGCTCCGGTACCCGTGCTCCCCCTGGGCTCCCGGAGCACCAGGCACAGGGTGGCGTCTCCACCCGGCAGCCGCCCGGAGCCCCTGCGAGCTCTTGGGTCCCCTGTCCGGCGCGTGACAAAGCCAGTCGTCGCCGCGCAGTAGGACAACCCGACCCCAGGACGGGCGTCGCCCTGCCGACGCCCCTGTGCCCTGCGAGCTCAGAGCTAGCGCTGCGAGGTGGAGGCCCGGGTCGCCTTCTTGCAGCCAGGGCGGGCACTCGGCAGCTGGCAGCACAAATGCATTTTGGGGTAAAGAGAAAAGTTTTCGCTCCTAAACCTGCAATGCGCAGGTGTCTGATATTTATTTATTTATTTATTTATTTATTTATTTATTTATTTATTTATTTATTGGGGGGGGGGGGTCTTTTTTAATACTGAATTTTTCAGTTTAAGTATTTTGGTACAATTTAGGTACCCAGAATGATCACATTCATTTTAGGGAATTTGCACCTCTACATGATATTTTTTCTTCTCCATTCTGTTTTCTCCTTTCACCCCTTTCCCTTCCACGTTCACAAAGCTCTGATCTCATTTTACCCTTTTTCTCTCTCTTTCTTTTTTTTTTGTGTGTGTATGTAGTGCAGGGTCTCAATACACAGCTTGGACTCGTAGGGCAGTGATGCTCCTGTTTGCAGCCTCCCCAGCACTGAGATTACAGATGGGTGCAACCATGCCTGGACTGGGTGACGGCTCAGTGTGCCTGGGGAGCAGGGACACTGGTGCCAGGGATCAAACCCTAGTCCCTGCACTTGCCTAAGCAGGTGCTCAGTCTGCTAAGCTATCTCACCAGCCCTATTTTACCCTTTTTCCTTTCTCTCCATTTCTTTTCCCTTCCCTCCCCACCTCTTTTTGAGCATTTTTTCTTTTCTTTTTTTTTCTTATTTCACAATATCTCTATATATTTCGGTTCTTATTTACACTTTCAGTTTCTCACACCAGAGAGAAAATGTGATACTTACACATGTGTGTTTGACTTATCTCACTTATGATTATGGTCTCAAGTTGAATTCATTTGCTATAAATATTTCAATTTTATCCTTCTTTATGGCTGAGTAATACTCCAGTGTAGCAAAAAAATCCATATCTTTTTTTAGCCATTCATTGGTTGATGGTATTTGAATTGCTTGCAAGATTTACCGATAACAAACTATGCCACTATAACCATGGCTGTGTGTATATCACTGGAATATGATACTGTTATGGTTTGTGTATAGGTGTCCCCCAAAGCCTCATGCAGTCATGGGGCAGTTTCTGGACTCTGTAATTGATTACTGTGGGTGTGGGTGCTGCACCTCCCCTGGGGCAGGTGATTTGCATTCCAGTGTAAGCAAGGAAGAGAAGTTAGCCGCTTGAGCTGCTGCTATCTCTCTCCCTGGGCTCTTGCTCTTTGCCTGCCACCATGAAAGGTTTCCCTCTGTCATGTGTCTCTCTGCCTTGGAGCCAGCTGAATATGGACTGAAATCTTCAGTAACTGTGAGCTAAATAAACTTTTCCTTCCCTCATTTTGAATGTCAGGTATTTGTCCCAGCAAAGAGAGAAGAGTACTTTTTAATTCTTCCAGAAATACAACCTGAAGGGAAAACCTGAAGGGCAGGGCCATGTGGGGCCTCTAATCCTAGTCTGAGGAATCTCCATGCTGGTGTCCACAGGGTTTGTGTCAGCCTACTGTCCCAGCAACAGCAGAGAAGGGTTCGTTTTCTTCCCACAGCCTCTCTAGCATTTGTTATTGGTTGATTTATTGATGATATCCACCCTTTCTGGAACGAGATGGAATCTTAGTGTTGTTTTAATTTGCATTTTTCTGATAACAATGATGTTGACCTTTTTTATGTATTTGGTACAGGGTCTACAGGGTCTCACTACACACATTAGACTCGTAGTGATCCTCCTGTTTTCCATCTCCCAACTACCAGGATTACAGGGTATGCCACCATACCCAGTCTTAGTTCCTGTCTCAGCATGCCCCAGGGGCGGGGCTGGCATGACACACTGGGGCATTTTTTCATATATTTATTTGCCACTTGTACTTCTGAGAAGTGTGTATTCATCTCTGATTCCCATTCTTGGACTGAGTCTTTGAGTTTGAAGGGTTACAATTTTTAAAAATTCTTTATATATTCTAAATAATAGTCCTTTGTCTGAAGAACAGCTGGCAAAAAGTATTTTCCCACTCTGTGGGTTGTCTTTTTACTTTGTTGGTACTTTCCTTTTGCTGTGCAAAAGCTCTTTTAAAAAGATGAGATCCCAATTGTGGATTATTTGTGATAATTCCTGTGTGATTAGGATGTTGTTCATAAAAATTCTGAACAATCCGACATCAGTCAATGAACATATAATTAGAAGCCTATCAACAAAGAAATGGCCAGGACTGATGAATACACAGCTGAGTTCTACAAGAAATTCTGAATGGATGACATGCTGTTACTCCTCAATCTCTTTAATGAAATTGAAAGGGGAGTAATTCTCCCAAACTCATTCCTTAGAAGCAAGTATTATTCTGATACCAAAGCCAGAGAAGGATCCAGCCAAAAAATAGCACTATAGGCCAATCTCCCTATGGACATAGATGCAAAAATCCGCAGAAGGTACTAGCAGATAGAACGTAGCAAATCATCAGAAAGAGTATACACTGCGTGGGCTGGCGAGATGGCTCAGTAGTCTAAAGGCCCTGCTTAGGCAGGTTCAATCCCCAGCACCACATGCTGTGCCAGCCCCACCCCCAGGGCAGGCTGAGCCGGCCATAATAAAATAAATAAATAAATAAATATAAAAAAGAAAGTATACACCATAACCTAATAGGATTTCCATGGATGCAGAAATGGTTCACTATACATAAGTTAATAAATGTAATACATCACATCAACAGAGCCAGGGACAAAAATCACATGATCGGCTCAACAGACACAAAGAAAGCATACTTCAACACTAATTCATGATTAAAAACCCTAAAGAGGGCCGGCGAGATAGCTCAGTGGTGTAAAGCACCTGCTTAGGAAAGCTTAGGCAACTTCAGGGACTGTGGTTTGATCCCTGACACCACATGCTATGCCAGCCCCACTCCCAGGGCAGGCTGAGCCAGCCATAATAGAAAGAAAGGAAGAAAGGAAGCAAGGAAGAAAGGAAGAAAGGAAGAAAGGAAGAAAGGAAGAAAGAAAGAAAGAAAGAAAGAAAATTAAAAAAAAAGAAACCTAAAGAAAATCAGGGCCATCCAGATAGCTCAGCAGATTAAAGCACCTGCTTAGGCAGACACAGGGACTAGGGTTTGATCCCCAGCATGTCATGCCAGCCCCGCTTCCGGGGTGCATTGAGATGGTGAATGAGACTGGGCATGGTGGTCTACACCTGTAATCTCAGCACCTGGGAGGCTGAAAACAGGAGGATCACTATGAGTCTGATCTGTGTAGTGAGACCCTATAGATCCTATACTAAATACACTACAAGAAAATCAGAATAGCTGGTCTTATCTCAACCTGATAAAAGCCAGTTATGACAAACCAATAGCCAACATCATACCAAATGGTCAAAACCTGAAAGCTTTCACTCTAAAATCAGGAACAAGCAAGGGTGAAACGTGTCACCACTCTTAGGCAATGTAATTTTGGACACATTAGCCTGAGAAGTTATACAAGAGAGAGAAACAAAAGGAATAAAGATAGAAAAGGAAGATGTTGGATTATCACTATTCATATATGCTGCAATACTCTATACAGAAGATTCCAAAAACTCCAGCAAAAGAGTTCTAGATTTAATAGCCAGATTCAGTAGCATAGCTGAATATAAAGCCAACACTCAAAAATTAACAGTATTCCTATGTACAAAATTGACAAACTATGTGCATACAATAGCTAAGATAACTGTACTACTAATTTCTGTATATTTATTGAGAGAAGGTTAATCCTTAATTGTTTAATCAATTTTAATGCCTATGTCTGGTCATATGAACAACTACTTTGAAGATAACAATATTCAAAATAATCACCATTATTAATTTTCTAAAAAAAAAAAAAATGACAAACTCACTGAGAGAGAAATTAGGGAAACCACACCCTCTATAGTAGCATCAAAGTAAAAAAAGATGGATTTAGAAATCAGCTTATTGAAAGAAGTAAAAAGATCACTACATTGAAAACTACAATACTGGAAAAGG
This sequence comes from Capromys pilorides, assembly GCA_004027915.1. Lineage (NCBI taxonomy): Eukaryota > Metazoa > Chordata > Mammalia > Rodentia > Capromyidae > Capromys > Capromys pilorides. Next base: position 24,781 of record PVKN010002882.1, read on the forward strand.
AGATCAAAGAGGGTGTCCGAAAATGGAAAGACATCCCTTGCTCTTGGGCAGGGAGAAGGACATAGTGAAAACGGACAAACTCCCCAAATTTCTATACAGATTTAATGCAATCTCAATCAAAATGCCAGTAGCATACTTCACAGAACTAGAGAAGACATTCTTTTTTTTTTTTTTTTTTTTTGTCTTTTTGATACAGGGTCTCACTATACAGCTCAGACTGTCCTTGAGCTCACTTTTGTAGCCCAGGCTGATCTCAAACTTGCACTGATCCTCCTGACTCAGCCTCCCAAGTACTGGGATTACAGGAGTGCACCACCACGCCCAGCTAGGGAAAACATTCTTAAAATTCATTTGGAAACAAAAGAGACCTACAGTAGCAAAAATACTTCTGAGCAACAAAGGCAAGGCAGGGGGCACCACAATCTCTGACAGATTTGAAATTATATTACAGAGCTACTGTGCTAAAAACAGCATGGTACTGGTAAAGACAAACACAACACAAGAAAAACAGAGCTGAGGATCACTGGAACAGATTAGAAGATGAAAAGCTACTCCAGACACTCTTAGCCATGTGATCCTCAACAAAGTGGCCAAACATGCTCACCACAAGCAAGATAGCCTCTGTCATAAATGGCTTTCCATGTGCCAAAGACTAACATGGTCCGATTTGTGTTCTTCTTCTCAGTCCTTTTCTCCAGTGCCAGAGTGTTATGGTTGTGTCTAGTTGTTCCCCAAAGCCTCATACAATCATGGGGATGTTTGAGATCCAAGCATATCAGACGTCTACACATTGTGTATCAAATTATCACACTAATTTAACACACACTGCCTCCCATGGATGTGTACAATTGTTGGTCACTTTCAAGAAGCTATACATAGTGATATTTTGTTATTTGTGTTTTTGAGACAAGGTCTCCTCATGTATTTCAGGCTATCCTTGAACTCACTACGTACCCCAGGCTGGCCTTGAACTCATGGCAATTCTCCTGCTTCAGCCTCCTGAGTGCTAGGATTACACTAATGTGTCACCATGCCCAGATTATAGTGATGTTTGTAATGGTATTAATTGATATTTTTAAACACCAGAGATGTGAAAAAATATACATAATTAGTATATAGCAGTGGTTGGGTAAATTACATATGAATGATGGGATTTATACAGTGATTAAAATGATCAATGACATAGCCCTGAAAGGAGCAAAAGAAGCGCGACACGATCCTATGTGCATCACGATCCAGCTGTGCGGAAACTACATGCACACGTCAGTGTAGATCAGCATGGGTTCCACCGCTGCGGGACAGATGCACACGTAAGGTGGTGTAGGGTGGGTGGTGCTCTTACACGTTCTTTATTAGAATTTCGCCTTTATGAGAGTCTAAAGCTCATGAAATGGCTGGTGATAAAAGTCCTAGTTGGTCCTCTCACTCACACTGTCCTTTGTCTGCAGCTGGCTAGTTTTCTGCAGAGTCGCTCCGGTGAGCAGACCCCACACCCAGGCTGCAGCGCTGGCTGATCAGCAAGCCTCGTGCGAGGGGTGATCTGCTAGAGTTTTTTATTTTACATATATATATATATATATATATATATATATATATATATATATCCAGCTCAGCCTGCCCTGGGGGTAGAGCTGGCGCAGCATGTGGTGCTGGGGATCAAACCATAGTCATTGTGGTTGCCTAAGTTTTCCTAAGCAGGTGCTTTAGACCGCTGAACCATCTCACTGGCCCCAATCTACTAGAGAATTTTGTATGAAATAAGCCTATTCTCTGGCACTGGAGAACAAAGGACTGGGAAGAGGAACATGTCTTAGTTACTTTTTACTCGTTGCTGGGACAAATACTTGACACCTAAAATGAAGGAAGGAAAGGTTTATTTAGCTCACAGTTACTGGAGGTTTCAGTCCATATTCAGCTGACCCAAGGTTGAGTGGAACAGGGCAGAGAGCATCCAGTTCATGGCGGCAGAACAACCAGGGGAGCAGAGAGCAGCAGAGCAACCATCTGTCTCTCTGTCTCTCTTTATATTACATTCAGGCTCTCTGCCTTGGCCTATCCACCTTAGGCCACACCAATAATCCCAGCCATACTCAGACCAATAACCCTATCAGTACTAAAACACATAATCCCAGTGGATCAAGAGTCAAGTAATCCCAGCAGTACTCAGACCCATAGGCTCATCAGTACTAAAACACATAATCCCAGTGGATCATAACTCAAATCTCAAACTCCAGAAGTCCCCACCCCATGATTGCATGAGGCTTTGGGGGGACACCTAGACACAAACCATGACACTCTGGCACTGGAGAATAAAGGACTGTGAAGAACACAAATTGGATCATGTTGTCCACAACATAAACTGGGAGGGAAGCTTAGGCAGGGGCATGCTCTCCCTGAAAGAACCAGAAACTGCATAACTTTGCCCTCCCTAATGTCTTTTTTTCTGATTAGTTCTGCCAATGTGTTGCTCCTATCTAGCTTTCTTTGTTCAGTGTTAGAAGCAGACATTTTATTTATTTATTTATTTATTTATTTATTTATTTATTTTCTTTTTGAGACAGGGTCTCGCTATGCAGTTCAGGCTGGCCTTGAGCTCACTTTTGTAGCCCAGGCTGGTCTCGAACTCTCACTGATCCTGCTGCCTCAGCCTCCCAAGTGCTGGGATTGTAGGCGTGCACCACCACACCCGGCAGAAGTGGATATTTTAAGTGATGATTAAATGTCTATAAATGACACATCAGGATCCAAAAACTCATTGTTAATCAGAGCTCTTAAGGAAAGGTTTTCAAGATCACTTTTCACAGGAACACCTCATCCGCAGCAAACTGAACATGCCTGACCTCGCCCATGACACTCGAAGCCAGGGCTGGCCTGTGGGAGTCATCCCAGACGTGTCCCAAGACTGGCGTGCATCCTGCAGCCCCGCGTGGAGGCATCTGGTCGGACTGCAGGCCAACCGCTTCCTTGAAAAGCATCTCAGGCTCTCCTGGAACTCTCAGAAAAGGCTAGAAATTGAGCTTTCGCCCTCAGATAACACTTACTTTCTTCAGGACATAAAAATGCTACAGAGAGAAAGAGGAATGCTTATAACTCAACCATGGCATGAGAAACAGTGAAGTTCCTGGCAACATGGGGAGGAGCCAACATTTAACTACCTTCAGGGTGTGTCTGTTCACACCACTTAGGAGGATGAGGCATCAATCCTGCTTCGTCTACAGAAAACATGGGAACTCAGCCTCCAGGGACAGCTCTCTGCCCTGGGTGCACCCCCTGCGAAGCTCAGGCTGAAATTACCTCTTTGTGTGGTTAGTCAGGGATCCATTGTTCCCAGGATGAATATCCCATTCATTGCTGCTCTCTGACCACTAAGGCCTGAGTCTGACCTTACCACTGGATGAATTTAATGGTCTTGACGCATCTCTGTGGTTAGGAGGCAGGCTGTTGTCCTCAACTGAGAAAAAGAGCTACTACTCCTAGCAAAGAGCAGGGCCCAACACACACCTGCCTTCACAGTGGGTCTACAGGGAAACTACGGACCCTTCGCATGAATGGCCAGAAGCACAGGAAGCTTGTGTTTGTCTAAGTCCTCCTCTAAGAGTTAGGAGTCAAATCAGATTAAAGTTTCTAGGACTTTACTGGGGCAAGACTTAGGAGAACCATCACATGACTGTGTGTCTCAGTTACTCTTCTCCTTGTTGCTGGGACAAATGCCTGACACCCAAAATGAAGGAAGGAAAGGTTTATTTAGTTCACAGTTACTGGAGGTTTCAGTCCATATTCAGCCAGTTCCAAGGCAGAGAGGCACAGAGCAGAGAGCACCCAGTTCATGGCGGCAGAAGAGCAAGGATATGGTGACAGAGGCAATGGAACAACCAGGGGAGCAGAGAGCAACAGCGAGAGTCTGTCTGTCTCTCTTTATGTTACATTCAGGCTGTCTGCCTCAGCCTATCCACTTCAGGCCACAACTATAACCTCAGCAGCACTCAGACCCCATAATCCCATCAGTACTAAAACACATAATCCCAGTGGATCATGAGTCAAGTCTCAAACTCTAGCAGTTCCCACCCCGTGATTGCATGAGGCTTTGGGGGCACAACTAGACACAAACCATAACACTGTGTAACTGTGACCCCAACTACACTTGGTTGTGTCAGCTGCGCTCCCGGAGTTCCAGGTCTGTGAGGCGCAGTCTGGAGGCCATTATTCAAATGCTCTAAATCAAAATACCATCAGTGCTCAGAAGAGAGTGGTTCGTGGCTAAGATACAAATTAAATGTATATTAGAGGTCTATAAAAAGCCAGAACTGAGTTTTAGAAAAGCAGAGAAGGGACAAGATCCCTTTCTCACCTTCACTATTGTTAGGTTTTTCAGCAGCATAGCAGAGAAGCAGAAGTAAAAGCCAAGGATGGAAAAGGCCTTGGTCGCCACTGAGCAGGACTTGAGCGACCAGTGGCAGGGAGGTGCAGGGACCTCTGACCTGAGACCGGAAGGCTGAGACTTTATGGATTTTTGGTAGGGGTGGAGTTGGAGGGGCAGGTTCAGTGAGGCAGCAGGAGCTGACTGGGGGCTCCCTTGTGTGTATGGGAAAGGCATCGGGGACTGGGGTGGGGACGAAGGAGGAAGAGGTCATTGGGAAGGCAAGCTGTTGTTTGGGGGCTTCAGCTGTGTGGAATCAGGGCTGTGATAACTTAGAGCTTTGTACTCAGGCCAGAACCTGTCAACAGTGAGTGCAAACCACCATCATGCCAGACTGACCCATGAAAACCAAACCGAAGCAGTGCTAGCCAGCTCTCCCGGGACGGAAGTCAGGCAGGCGGATGGATGTGGACAGCGGGCACCATCCGAACTCGGTCTCAACACATGAAGACTGGATTGTCACAGATGTAGAATTTTAGAATATCTCCCCTAAAGACCAATGCATCTGTTGACCCGCAGTGCTTTGCATGGAATATGGATAACCCTGTGCCAAAGCCTGGGCCATCTGCCTATTTTTAAAGATAACACTTGACTAATAAAAAATAGGCCAAAGTGTCTAGCCAAGGCTGATCAGTAGGATCATATGAAACATATAGAAAACAAAACAAAACCAAAAAAAAGCCCATAAGTGATAACTTACTTTTCTAAGTAGTAGGAAAAATATTGTTTAGTAAATTGTACTGAAACATCTGGAGAAATATAAGCTTCAAATCTTACCTCACATGTTACACTAGAATCACCTGAAGAACTGAAGATTTAAAGTAAAAAAATAAAAGTAATGATAGGAGGATTTTATACCCTGCTTTTATAGGGAAAGGACTTTCAAATGAGAGGATAGAACCTAGGAAAAAAATAGAAAGCTCATGGAAAATAGAAAAATAAAATTGATTCAAAAAGGTAGTTTATTTATGCATGGGAGAAAAACCTTAAGCAAAAGCAACACGGAAGTGCAGGTTAAGCTCTGCAATGTGTCTTGCAATGACCCAGTATTCCTAAAATATAAAGATGCTCTTCTCAGCAAGGAGGGCCATGTTAATGACCCAAAAGAAAAGTGGGCTAAGGAGGTAAATTGATTTTTCTTAGAAATACAAACTGTTTTTAAAGATTAAAAAGAGCCCAGCTTTGTACATACTGAGAAAAAAATGCAAATTATATTAAAATAGTCATAAAAATAGTTATACTTCTGGTTATGCTGGTAGAGACCACTAATATGCTACCTCAGTGTGATCTTCTGAGAAGCAGGCAACAAGATGAGATGAAACATTCGAGGCATAGATTAGGGCTGAGTACCGGGTAGGGCACGCCTGAACGCCCAGCACTCTGGGAGGCTGAAGCAGGAAGATCACAAGTTCAAGTCCAGCCCTGGTAGCTTAGTAAAACTCTGACTCGAGATTTTTTTAAAGGCTCAGGGATGTAGCTCAGTGTGAAGGCTTTGGGCTCCAGTGTTAAAAATTAAAAGAAAAAATAACTGGGAGAAAAGCCTGGGAAGACATCTGAAGAGGCAAGAAAACCATACCTTGGGTCTGATGCTTGGAACGCAGCAGGGAAGGGCATGGAAGGGACGCAGAGGCAGGCTGCAGACGGGAAGCCTCCCCCATGAGGTTCTGAGAGCACTCGGGCCAGGGTAGCAGTCCGCAGCGAAGCTCCCTGACTGAGGAATCCCGAATCCCATGGAAGTGAGCCCCTGGCTTCCGCGGCTGCACGCAGCCCCTGGGAGGCCCCTCGGCCTCGGTGAGCCTGCCCGGTGCCCCCAGCGGTGGCTCGGGGCAGCGGTAGTTACAGTACCTGCAGTGAAAAATCTTGGTGGTGCACCTGGCCAATACCCACTGTCGAAGAGCTAGAGCAGCAGGCCTCCTCTCGCCTCGCCGGTGGGCGGATAACTTGGAGTCACCTCTGTAGAAAGCAGCTGGTTGTGCCTGTTAAAATGTCAAATGTACGCATTCTGAGCAAGCGGTCCACGCCATGATTTCCCCCTGCCCCAGGTGTTGTAGGCAGCTGAATTAGATAGAAATATTATAGGCAGTTAGGCAGGGTCAGGCCCTCAAGGACGACATGGAAGACAAGGTGACTTTACAACTAGAGACAGTCCTCCACCGTGGGCCAGATGGCAAGACAATAGTAAACAAATACAGCTACACACTTCCTTAAGGGTGGGCATCATGGACTGATATGCTAAATAGGTATCAATCACCTTGAAAGAGCCTAGAAAGGGTCATGAGCCCAAGCTCAATAGGTGGTGTTCTTGCCTGCTTGCTGCCTGACTTGCCTTCCCATTGGATCCTGATTTTAATCTATTTTACCAGAGCAATGGTACTTGTAATCTCATTGGTTGTCCATAGTCTTTGTCCCACCTCATACCCACCTAAGCCAGTTCCCACATCTTCTCCTCCATAAAAGTCCCTGGAAGAGACAGCTTCCTGGGGACACCCACTCTGGAACCCCCTCCTGTCCCTCTCTTGGACAGGAGCTTTCTTTCCCTCAATAAATATGTTCTGCTCTTTACCTCCATTTGTTCCTAAAATTCATTCTTCGGTTTTAGAGAACACAAACTTGTCCCATGTACTTTTCAGGTTGGGGATCGGTTTTCCCTATAGCATTTGGAGGTTCCCTATTGGAGGTCATTCACCCCAGATTCAGTTTTTCCTTCTTGCACCACAAGGACTTTTGTACTTTTGTGAAGTCCTGGTATGTTCAAGAGTTATCGCTGCAACATTGTTTGCAATCACAAAGTTATTGGTAAGAACTGCATGCGATGTGCATTTGAGAAACAAATTAAATAAATTATAAAATATTATGTAGCCATAAAAAAGGAAGGGGGGAATTCTTCATGTGCTGATAGGAAAGCATCTTTAATAATCCAAATAGTCTGTTAAAATGTAGGTTAAAATTTTGAATGAGGGTATGTACTCATAAATGTACAAATTTGTAATATATCTGGAGGGGAACAGGGAAAATGGGTAGGGTGAGGTCCGAGGGGTAGAGAAGTCCAAGGAGCAAGGTTTGGTATGTATGTATAATAACTCCCCTGCAACAAATATATGTACTATGAATTGCAAGCATACTCTAATAAAGTTTTAAAAATTAAGAAACAAAGAAATTATACTGTGGAAGTTATCATTTAGGGAGCTTACAGTGCTCCACTGTGTGGTTATATTAAAATTAATTTTTCTCAAAGCTAAACAGTGATAGTAAAAAAAATGAAAAATGATTTAATTTTCCTAAAACTTTCACTTTTCAGTTTATAAATGGCTATATTGATGAGAAATAGTTGCGAACTCCACTTATGAAAAACCTCACATTTTTGGTTAGAAAATTGTACTAGTTATTGTTGCTTTTGATTTTCGGGCTAAGAAGAAAATGTTTGGTCTGTTCTTTTGTTTTGCATTTTGCGTCATGTGAATTTTTTTAAAAAGACCTCTTCCTTGTTCTGTACTGGGAGTTGGCGTGTACACACACATACACACACACACAGAGTAGCCCTCTGGAGGACCTTACCCTAACAGGTATCAATGCCAAAAAAGGAGAAAAGCCCAGAGCCCTCCGTCGGTCCAGCCTGTTGTTCTAAACTCCATTACACCCCTGAAAGCAGTCACACCTCCAGACGGTGCGGCTGGCTCAAGGAAAATGAACCAGGAGAATCCATGTGGGTTCTGGCCGGAGCGCTGGGCCCACCTGGGAATCTCCCGGCCTGCGGCATCAAGACGGTAGTCGAGACAGGAGACCTTGTCTAGGGGGTCAAACTGGCTAAACTCAATCCCACAGTTCCCTGTCCCAAATACTTAGAGCGACAGATTGCCAGGAGAGGAAGCTTGTGTGACGGTTTGTAAGTCGTGTTGGAGGCCCCCTGCCAGCCCGCCTCGTGCCTGCGGGGTGGTGGCCTGTGGGGCCGTGGCCCGAGGGGCAGTGGCCTGTACCCGCTCGGCCTCCGGCTGTTTCAGCCTTCAGGCCACGGGTGTGTGTGTTGAGCTCTGTGACCTCGGCCGGGCTCCGCTGGACGCCACTCCGGCAAAGTCAGAAGCCACCCCGGTGAGTCCCCGCCTGCCCTGCCCACCTCGCCCAGGGCTGCTGGGGGCCCAGTCTTCCTCTCTGTTCGTCGCACCCATCTTTTCTTTGCCACTCCTTGCTCTCTGAGGCCAAGCCCCAGCCCTGCATGGGGAGACCGCCCGGCCCCTGGGACCATGGGACGGCCCAGCTCCTGCTGCGGACGGCCGGCGCCGTCTAGCCCCACCCTGCCCTGCGCGCGCACGGAGCACGCGCAGCTTCCCCCTGCACCTCGGGTTCTCTCCCGCGCGCCTCTGTGGAAGGTCCCCAAACTCTGCCCACTCGGAATCTCCTCATTGGTCAGCCACGGGATCCAAGCCCACCCTCTTCTGAGCAGCATCTCTACCATCTCTCAGGGACCGAGTCTCCGAGTCTGGGCGCTTTTCTCCCTAGGAAGGTTTCTGCCCTCAGAGACCCCTGAGCTCCCGCCAGGGTGCGCACCTTCACGCGGGTTCCAGCAGCAGCCGCAGGAAGGGGCTGCGCTGCGATCAAACGTGTGCGGAGCCCTGCTGAGGACAGGAAGCGGGGCCTAAGGAGGCGCCTGCATCTCACGAGAAGAGAGTGCCCGAAAGCAGCCACGTCGCGGTGACCGGACCTTCCGTCGCTGTGCTGGACACAAGGACCCCAGCCCTCATCGCGATTCAGACGCACTCTGCAATTCCTGCAGCGCATGACAGCTAGTCTGCCGGTCTAACTCACCTAGTTTTTTTCTAGTTTTTGGGTTTTATTAGTACAGTTTTGCATTAGAAAGACAGTCTCTTAGTTAATAAGTGATGCTGGAAAACTGCCATCCACACACAGGAGACTGGATCGAGATGCACGTCTCTTACCAGGCACTAAAACAAGATCAAATGGGCCAGAGACCCAAAGGTAAAGACAGAGCCCCTAATGTGCTGGAAGACAGAACAGGCAGAACTCATGAAGACTGGGGGTGGGCAGGCACTTTCTGAGCAGAATCTAGAGGAGCAAGACAGCAGCAAGAATCCACATACGGGGCTGTATTCAATGAAAAGGCTTCTTCTACTTTTTTTTCTTTGAGACAGGGTCTCCCTGTATAGTTCAGACTGACCTTGAACTCACAAAGTAGCCCAGGCCAGCCTGGAACTCACAGCGATCCTCCTGCCTCAGCCTCCTGAGTGCTGGGATTACAGATGTGCACCACTACTCCTGGTTTAAACAGCTTGTGCAAAGCAAAGGAAACCTCTTTTGTTTGTTCTTCAGTTTTTACGAACAAGTTCCTGCTGTAGGTGATACGGACCTTCCTCATGTGGAGTTGGTACACGTGTGACACACCTCAGGTTTCCTCTGCCATCCTGGGACCCTCCCTTTCTTCCCCCATCTCTCTGTTCCCTCCCATTTAAGAAGGTTCTGCCCACTGCTTCCCAAGATCTGCTCTTCACTTTGTCCTTTTTTTTGTATTTTAGGGAAGGGTCTACAGGGTGTTCAGGGTCTCACTACTAGATCAGACTCGTAGTGATCCACCTGTTTACAGCCTCCTGAAGAGCTGGGATTACAGGTGTGTGCCACCACGCCCAGTCTTAATTGCCTTCTCAGCGGGGGTGGGGGTGGGAAGGGCACAGCAGGCCAGGGGACTGAACCACCGGCCCCTACACCTGCTTGCAGGTGCTTTAATCCACTAAGCTATTTGGTCGGCCCTCCTTACCTATTATTAAAAATCAAGCAGAAGTACAGCTATTAGGATTACAGTTCGTTTACATAGATAAGAACAATTTTTGTTACAAATTATCAAAGAAATGCTAAAAAACAAAGTCTTATTTTTCCTTTCTTCTAACCTAAAAGTGCATCTTGGGGCTCATGCATGTGAAGCACACTCCTTTACCTCCTCCTCCATCAGTGCCGTGCTCATGTGTTAAATACCAACTGTGTCTGATCATGAATTATTGACCACACTCCCTTTAAAACTTAATTCGCTTTGCACTAGGCTTACAAATGGCCTACTTCACTGCCACCGACCTCCTTTCGGAGCACCAAGTACGAGTTTTTTATTTGCAATGCATCTTTTGTAATTACCTAGTTATAGTATAGTCTTTTATTTGTGTGTTTGTATTGATTCGAGAACATTTTAGCATGAAATGTTGCTAAGCATTTATAAATCAAGAGCAATAAATGTGCAGACAACACTCCCCACACTAGGAGCCAACACGCAGCCACTCTGCTATTGCCTATTGTACTTATTCGATAAAGTAAAATTACAGACACGTGTGTAACTGCTTCAGTAGGCATCTTTCAGAACTGCCATTTAACCACACCATCACACTTTGCAAAATCAAGACTATATAATCATCATCTAATAATCATTTCATACTTAAAGGTCCCTGATTAGCTCAGAAATACCCACTTACAGCTGGTCTCCTTGGGTCAGGGTCCGAGGTGGCACACAATCAATGCAGCTGGTGCAGTGTCATACTCTTATGAGTGTGAAAATCTCTTATGAGAAAATTTACTGTGACTCTGCTTATTTTTTTTTTCAAATTTATGAAGATACTTTGACCTTGTGCATTGACTCCATAGATTACCAAGGCAGTGGATGTATCTTTGTAGTTTCAGCCTTTTCAAGGTCAATAGATGCTTGAACTTTTTTTTCTTTTTCTTTTTCTTTCTTTCTTTTTTTTTCTTTAGTTCTGGATATCAAACTCGATTCCTTGCGCTTGCCAGGCAGGCACGTGAGCCCCTGAGCTGTCTCCCCGGCCGTTGGGTGCTTGTATTTTGCTCAGCTCCTTCTGAATAACCATTCCCACAGCTGGGAGGTCTCAGCAGCTCACAGAGGCAGCCTCACAATCTATCTTTGGAGCCACATCTGCCCACTGGCACTACCCAGTGTTGCTCCCTCCACAAACCGTGTGATTTCCTTGTTCGCCAGGGAAGGCAGCTTTAGAGCCATATTTCTTCCACTCATCTCAGGATTCTGGCATTCGTCTATGGGCAACACTTTCTAAAATTACAGAGCTATATCTGCAGCACTACCTGGAACACGAAACCAGCCAGACAGGAAATATGCCGTGGAGCCAGAGCTTAGTGTGAAAACCAAATTCTTCCTTGCTCCGCGAAGCCATTTCCCTGGAGAAATATTTCACAGGATATTGTTTTCCTTTCATCTTAAAGACTATCTGGGAGAGGACTAGAATTGATGCAGGCAAAGATGCGCGGAATGTTTAACGAGGCCCTGGGAGATTAGAAATTCTAGCTCGCAGGGGTGGACTCATATACCCCCAGTGAAGCAAAGGGTGCTTTTCACTTCCAAGAAAAAGGAAATAGGAGAGCAGTTATAGCTGCTTTGACTCAGGAATGTCTCCGTACCTCACTGATAGGTCAGTGCCATGCTGACTGAACAGCCTCAGAGAGGCTGGGGAAGCAGGAAGAAGCAGGAGTGTGTGTGTGTGAGGGGGGTGTGCGTTGCTGGTTTTCTGACACTGATCTAAATACTACAGATGGTGTTGTATAGAGTGGAGATTTATTTGGCCCCTGCTTCTGAAGGCTGGAAAGTCTGAGCGCAGGGTGCTGTGTCATAATGTGATGTGACAAAGTGAGGGTGCCTGCTTGGGTCTCTCCTCCACTTCTTATAAAGCCACTAACACCGTGCTGGGGGCCCCACCTCTTGACCTCATCAACTCTTAATCACCTCTCAAAGACCCCGTCTCCAAGTTCTGTTAGCATGAATTTGGGACCTCAGTTTCCAGTTGAAAGGAGCTCTGAAGCTGCAGCAAAGGCGAACAGAATACGTTTCCAGCTCCAGGGACACGGAGCAAAGCCACTCCGCAGCCTGGCAGGAATGATCTATTGGATCCTTTGTCCAAGAGAATCCACAGGAGAATGAAGCCCCACACCCTGCGACATCCACTGTGTGCAGTGCGTCCAGCGGGCACTTCCTGTGCAGCAACTGTGGAACAACTGAGAGCGGAGTCAGTGGGTGAGAAAAGTCTCTAGGGCATCAAGTAAGAAAGAGCGAGTGGAGAGCCCAGTGGGGACCCCCAAGCACAAGGTCTGGAGTGGCAGTCAGGTGAGATTGCTTCAGTTCTCCAAGCCCTCAGAAGCAGAGGGCTTTAGTGGAAAACCTGTGACCTCTCTCTCCAAGCATGCACAGCCAGATCTGCTAGGGAGGTGACAAAGCCCACTATACTCTCTCCTTGCAAGTGGCCACCTCGAAAGGCAGCTGACACATGGCATCGCAGCACTGTGGGGACTCTTCCTTTGGTCACCTTTACTGCCATGACAGTGAGGCAGTCTGGTTTATTTTCACTCAGACCTCAAGTGTAACCAACCAATATTTCCAGCTGATTCAGACACCTTGCCTCCAGACCTCGCTGCAAAGGATTGAAGGCTCTTTATGAAAACAAGCTCATCTTCCTTGCTTGTTGTTGACTGGTTCTGCGACCTGCATTGTTACCTAATGTCTCTGGTCTCCTGCAAAGAGGTTGGATCAAGCAGTCTCTGAGATCCCCTTCAGCTTCAGGGTTCCAGCCTTAGTCGTGAATAAAAACCTGGAAATGCTCCCAAGAATGTGGGATAGGCTCTGGAAAGGATGGGCATTGAAGCTCACACACTGGCGTTTAGACTCCTTTATTTATGGAGTTTGACAGTTTGGTAGAAGTCCCTCTAACTTTAGTTATAATTACCTCTAAATTTTGAGAATTTATGAAAACCAGATTAATACCTTTTTTTTTTTTTAATTTTTTATTTATTTATTTATTTATTTGCATGTTGTGTTTGTTTGTTTCTTTATTTATTCATTTTGTGGCTGGCTCAGCCTGCCCTGGTGGTGGCACTGGCGCAGCATGTGGTGCCGGGGATCGAACTGCAGTCCCCGCAGTTGCCTGAGCCCTCCTAAGCAGGCGCTTTAGACCACTGAACCATCTCGCCGGCCCAATACCTTATTTTTATTGTCAATGTTTTTAAATAATCTTAGGATGGCATATTTTCTTAGTTACATTTTGTGAGAGAGCAGTGACATCAGCAAGTTGTTTTTATTTGTATAAGACTTTTTTGTAAACACTTTTGCCTTTTAACTGAAAAATTCAAATATTAACTAAAATCATAACATTTAAAAAATGTCTAATAATCTTTTCTATTTAGCACACATATAATGTATTATAAAACATTAGGCAATCTTATTTTTGAGAAATCTAATTTAAAAAAAGGTCACACCTGTATTTATTATCAACATGAAGCACCTGAATTGTGTCAGAAATCAACCAAGCTAACTTAATAAACTTATCAATATATGGCATTTAGGTTAAACCAATGTCTCATTCAGCGTTTTAGATATGGTCCCCATTGTAAGCAAGGGGCACTGTTGAGGGATTTTTGTTTTTAATATTGTGGCTCTGAGTTTTATGTCATAAATACAAGGCCTGGATCTATCTATAGGTCCAAAGCTATTGGACACTGTGTAGCCAGTGTCTTTAGCACTTCTTATACTGACAAGGTATCTGTCTTTGGGGATCTGTTTTAACTACAGAAATACCTTAAGTCCTTTGTACATGAACAACAATATATATTACATTTGTAAAGAATTAGTTTTTAGTATCATTATGATTAGTTAGCAACTAGAATACAGTGCAGTATCTCAGTTACAGCTACAGCAAGATGTCTTTTAAAGTCTGTTTTTTTTTAAAGCTTAACTAGAAGGAAACTCAGGCTTGGAGAACAAAAAGACCTGTGCCAATGTCTAGCAATAGGCTGAGTTTTTCTCTAGTCATGATTATGCAGGGCTCTTATGTGGAAATGGCAGGTAGAGATAACAGTCTGGCCAGAAGGAAGAGGCAGGCCCAGTGCCCTTAGTCCTATTGGATCAACTGGGAAGCTGAGTCTGAGCTCTATGGCCTACGCCTCAGAGTGCAGTCTCTCTTCTAGCAGCTGCCTTGGCAGTCAGGGCATGGCTTGGGGGCCTCTTAAAGCAGTCTCTCTTATGGTGGCCTGACTTCTGACGGTGGTAGCAGATGAACATCATCGTTGAGCTCTTCTTGGAGCCCAGAGAATCAGAGCTAGGGTCTGTATTGAGGCCACAAAGGCAGCAATTTTTGGTCTCTTGTTTTCTCTCCTTGGTTTTTGGAAAGGATGGGATAAAACACCACGGGGCTAACAGAAAACCAGACAATGACTTTAATTTCCAACTAGTCAAGTCCTGGACATAGTCCTTTCCCAAAGAAGTGTGTTGAGTCACACACTTCTTTAGTCAGTTTGAATTCACCTCTGTCTCTTGGAGCCGACACCTGGTTAAAGGTATTCACTTTGCTGCTTGACAAACTACACTGATGCTTTAGGACCCAGCAGGGGAGTTTTCTGCAACATGAAGTCTCCTTCAGGAGGGGACCTGCAGCTTCCACAGACTGGCTCACCCAAGGGACAAATGTGTCCTATATCAACTTGCTCTAGACGTTCTTTTCCTCTCACTGAGTGCTTGAAGGCTGCGAGTGTTGCCCACCGACTCTCCTGGAGCCCCAGTAAGCTGAACAGTAAAGGCCACTGTTGAGTGAACATTCAAAAAATGAATGGATTCACCAGGCCATGGATCACAGGAATGTTTCCCTTTCCTGTCAGGGATCTCTGGAAAGAAGCTGAAGCACACTGCGTTCCCTGCAGCCTCTGAGAGCAGGTGTATTGGTCAGGGTTTTACTTAGAGGAACAGAAAGATATAAGGAACGGATATGAACACAAAATATACAATATACAAGGAGTTACAAGATTGGCTTACGACAGTCAGCCACAGAGTCAGATGAGGAAGTGTGCACAGGGCGTCTGCACGCTCCGGACTGGAGGATTTAGTCCCGAGGTCTGAAACTCACTGCAATGC
>PVKN010002883.1:0-40085 GCA_004027915.1 Capromys pilorides
GGTGTGAAAATGTTCCCAGGATTTGTGTTATTATGTGGTCAGATAGAGAAATAATCATATATTTATTTTAAACCTATTTATTGACTTTGTATGTTTTTCTTAGGAATCTTGGCTGTCAGAAGTATTTTTCTTCCTTTACCAATCTCATATTTAATAAGAAAAGACAGTAGTATGATTATAAGAATATTAAATGACCACAAAAGATAAATTTTAAAAATTCTTATATAAAGTGGGATTATCTTTTTCCAGGAATTCAGCTTGCGATAACTCATAAAATGACTAGGTTCCAAGAATAATGTAGCCATTTTATATTTGTCTTACATTTTCTCTTATATTCTTTTTTACTTGAGGGTCTGATTTCCTTACTTCTGGAGGACTGCACAGTAAGCCCCATAGAGCTCTCATCACTGCACGCATCGGGGGCACCACCACGGAGCTCCACTGAGAGAGAAGCCAGATCTGTTGTGAACTTGCTGATTGTTACAGTAAGAATGCAACAAAAGCCTCTACATCCAAGTAATGCAAAATGAAAAATTCAGCAATAATATTCAGGTTCCTTTAACAATGAGCTAAATGATCTCTATCTTGAAAGTACATAGAGAGCTGTACAAAGCCTCTTATCAAAATTCTTTAAGGTCTGGCACCCCAAATTTGAATTATTTGGAGAAGTCACTTCTGTCACTATCCCTTTCCTTAATGCTCCCAAATGAAAAAAAAAAAAAATGTTATTGAAATCGCCCTGAAAATAGCTAGGCACTCCTCCAACTCAGGCACTCATCTTGTTCTGGGGAAGTATGGGCCCGTTTACCAGCTGCTTAGCAAATTTACTGCTCAGTGAAGCAAAGACCAGCTGGAATCAGAAGAAGAAAAGAGCAGAGTCCCGACCAGAAGGGCTGGCGACAGTACCTCATACCCTGGCACGACAGCAGGGCAGAGACCCCTTTGTACTTACTCTGTTACTTGGGAGTTGAGTGGAACGGTCAAGGCCTGTGGCTTGGAGTCTGGCTGGAGCGAACTATGCTGGGCAGAGGACAAGCCAGAGAAGACAGAGAGATGTGGGGACAGGAGGCCTGGGTTCTCAGGCTGAGCAATAGTCGCAGGTATGGGGAGGCAGTGGCCGCAGACAAAATGGAAGTAAGGTCAAAATTCTAGGCAGAGGTTTAGGGAAAGCAACGGGGATCAATCGCTAGGCCACAGAGGTCAAAATAACAACAGTAATTAGGTCTCAACAATGAAAATGGAGCCAGCAGCAAGAATGGCTCTGAACCCGAGCCACAAAGATCAAAGACATCCATGTTCCCCATCTTACTTCTTCATCCCCTCTCTTTTGAATAAAAGCAACGTCAAGGCCACATCAGCTTGAGTCTTGACTCTTCATTACCTGGCATGTGATGATTGACTAACTTCTTTGGGCTTCCATAAAATGGAAATTGTAATTCCTATGTTATAACATTCCTAAAAGGTTCAAAGAAGGCTTTGAAGCAAAGACCAACCCTAAAGGTTGTTAAGACTGTTGTAATGAAAATACTGCCTGCTCAGCACTAGAGCCTGTCTCAATTAATGGTTAATTAATGGTTAATTATAGGAAGTCCTTTTACAGACCTCAAATGAACAGCTTTGAAATGGTACGATATTCAGTTTAGCACTCTGTACGCTGTCCGTTGTAACGTAAGCATCATTTTCTATGTTCAGTGAACACATGAAAGGCATTTGGGCTGTGGGGCAGTCTGTGATGTTGTTTTACATGGTCTGGTAAGCTTTGGAGCATATTAGTGACCAGCCAGTGGCGCCTTTCACCTTTGCTGAGTCGCAGTCTGAGACCATTGTTTCACATTCTGACTATGTCCATGGTGTCTCCAAGAGAACAGAAATCTCTTGGTCATCAACTCCTCCGATGTGAGCTGAAACAATGACTGTGTGCCTGGCTGACCTATTCTTCCTCTCTCACAAGGGAGGCCTTGCTAGATATTTCGGGTCAAGGGCAAGCTTATCATACTATCATTCACACTATTTTAGTATCTCTGCCAATTGTTCTGCCATTCTCAAGTTAAAAGATACAGGAGACCCTTTAAAACTTTTTTTTAAATTCAGCAAATCCTAGTTTCAATAGGCCAGTGACTTCAAATGGAACATCCAGTGAGAGTAAAGTTCAATTTTTATGTTCATAATGATAATATTGGGGGCTCTTTGCTCAAAGAATAATGTTCTTATTCTCTGTCCCACAATTTGGGCAATCTGACTAGACTCCCACTCCCAATAAAACTTGTCTCTGTGGAAACTTTTTGAAAACCTGGTTCCTAGGACGGATGACAAAGTTATGGCTTTAAAAAGATGGGAGATTGTTGATTCCTCTCAATGTCTAAGCCGAGGGCAACCCAAACTGAGCTCTTATCTCCTGAATATGTTTTAGCTTCACTAGCAAATACAACTCCTGGGATTATTTTACAAGTTAGTGGATATGAAAAACAATAGCTCCTCAATTGGAGTAAAGAACCAGGTCTCCAGCCTTTGTACTGGTGGCCCCACTAAGGGCAGCTCCACTACCAACAATATCCTGGCCCACGCCTGCAGTGGACCCTGAATACACTACCATGTAAACAGACCTCATATGAGTCTGTAATAAAGCAAAGGCAGCCTCCAGTTATGAAAACAAACAAACAAACAAATATCTCTTAGAAAGCATCCATGTACATTGTAAGTAGAAAAGAACACACTGTAGCCAGCGCTGAGATCAGCATGCAGAACCATGCCAAGAGGTCTGGCTAGGACCTCTAGGATGGCACCAGCAGTCAGTGTGAAAAACAGTTCCAGAATGATCCACTGCTCTGAAGAGTCCATAGTCTCCAAGGGCCAGTGGGCCTCACAATTTTCCTGTAGAGTCTCACTGTGCTTCGCTTTAGTGTAAAACACAGCTGAGGCCTTGATGCCAGTGTTATTTCCAATGGGCAGTTGGGGTTTCAAGGCTGTTGACTCAGATAGTCTGGGTTCTTGAACTGGACCGTTTCAAACAAGCCTGGTATGTCCAGCCAGTCTCTCAGAAAGCAAAACCTACTTGATGTGTAAATAAGTATCCAATAGATGTAAACAGCAAATAAAAATCTGGTTGAACTGCTAGTAACTCAAACTCGAGTCTAAAATAGAAAGTACTATGTCCTGTGTCTTCTGCTGAATTTCAAAACCATGCTACATGTTTAATATTATTACTCCCTATCAAATTTAGATTGAACTGATAGTCTGTTGCCTGGACAAGGGGCTGGCGTTACTCAGCCCCCCGGGGCGGACTTGCCCATCTGCACATGGGCTGAGGGCATGAGTATGCAGAAGTCTTGTGAGAGGCTGAGATATGGGAATGATGCTGTCCCCATCTGCTCAGAGGTCTCCAATGGTAGGAGGGTCTCCAATGGTAGGGACATCCTCGCACAAGAAAGGCATGTGTCCTCTAAGGAACATTCCTTCCCTTCACTGTGAATCCTTGGTTCAAAATAAGACTGTAGCAGACATTTTATACACTTACATGGCATTTTATTTGCAGTAAGCAGATAGATACAGAACTGCAACTAGTTGCAACAAGGCCTGGGGCGCGACTCTAGGACTGCTCACTCCCTCCAGGGCTAAGGGCTCCCCTGCACTCAACATTCTCAGGTGGTCATAGACTATGCCAGGGAAGAGTGTGAAACGGCATCGTCAGAAGAATTATGGAATAAAAATAGTAAAAAAAAAAATTTATTGAATCACCACCTATTTTAAGAGCTATTTGTATGGGCAAATTATTTTAATTTAGTTTATTTGAAAATGTGTCTGTTTGAATGGAACACCCACAATTTCACAAGAATGTTGCAGCTTCACCATCTCAGCAAATGCCTTTGGGGTCTGGAGGTCATACAAGTACTATGTAATTGGTGAATTTTTTTTTAAATAAACACACCAGGAGTTATCCTAACAAATGAAGAGTTATTGATAGAAGTACTCACTTTTGGAGACTTTAAGCTTGTGATAAAATGCTAGTCATGTTCAATTTCTATTTGAAATCTGCCTTCAAAGTTGTTTTCAGAGCAAATTACTATCTCACAGAAGACAAAGTGCTTTTATTTTCCTGTCACTTTTTGCTGTTTCTGAACACTTTTGTACAGCTTGATTACTCACCTTTTTCACTAGGCTTAGACACGAATGACTTTGGTTATTTCCCCAAAGTTAATAAACTTTCAAAGGTAGGGGTTGACAAAGCTGAAGATATTCTGAAGGACTGCTGTGAGCTCGAAAGTTAGTTTCAAAAGAGAAGCACCAAAAGTATTCTGAATGACTGCATGTGTGGACTACATGCAGTTTTCCACATGACTAAAAAAGGAACATTTCACTTGAGTACGTAAATCTTGGTATGTTTAAATATAATTTCATTTTGCAGTCAGACCTAGCTGTAGTAGTGGCAATAAACTAACATGCTTCACAGGAGAGTGTTACCGGGCACTTTAAATACAAGCAGGTGCACATCAAGCCATTGCTTCAGAGCTGTGACAACCAGGGAAAGGAGATGAAGATGCGGAGTTTAGAGTGAGATGGTTGAATGCAGCCAAAGCCAAAGTTAGTCAAAGCAGAGTACCTCTTCAAAGTTGGAGACCTAGGTTACTAATTAAAACGTTAAACTCTACTGGACTGACAAAAGCAAAAAGGAAACCTGATTAGTCACACTTATCAATGGCTATCCTGTAGAAGATGGAATCTTTCTTTCCAAAGCCTGCAAGCCTTTTCTGAAGGGCACATCTCTTAATAACCTTCATTAACTTCTGTTTGGTTGCCTAAGAGTTGTCTCTTATCCAAAAAAGTTTAACACAGTCTCAAAAGAGATTGTGTTTATTTAAGCTTGTTGGAAAAACATTCCTATCATTTCAAGAATGACTAAATATTTTTCATTCACATACTTAGCATTCCAGACTATGTTTTCCTGCCTCTGTTGATTAGATGAAAATTAGCAGGCCTCAGTCTGATCTATTAGATGCAATTATTCTTGGTAGAAAAATCAAGAGACTCCCAGCAACAACGCCACTTTAGGTATGAGAGATGGACAGCCGGGGAAGTGGATAGTAACCCATGTCCTGCATGCTACTCTGCACACGCAGGGGCAGAGGACCTTCCACACTGATTTCAGAATCAGTTCTGGGGCATTCAGAACAGTCAAAGCAGTAGGCAGTCTGATCATCTTTATTTAAGGAGTTTAATGCCAACCTTAATTTTTATTTGTAAAACTTCAGTCACCCTGTAAGCTTCACCCAAAATGAAGCACAAAGTGACACAGGCAAAGACACAGCAGCCCCGAAGAACCAGCAGCAGTTGCAGAACTCCTGACCATAAGCAAGAACAAGTACTGCTTCCCCTTTAAACCACCTCCGCAATGCTTGTCTTCACACCTGCTCAGCTATCAGTGTAAGTGAGAGGGTGGACAAGTAAAGGAAGCCACTCACGTGGCATGACCATGATCTACTTCTGTAGAGCCTGAAAACCGCACAATCTTGAAAGTGATACTTTGAGGTCAGATGGGAATGTCTGCTATAGTCATCTTATCTACAGCTTAATGTTATTTTAAATATCAGAAGATATTTTACACCATTAGAGAATAATAAAAATATTACAAAATTCACCACTGAAAAATTTCTGATGCATAGCTTAAAGATGTAAGCTTAATGTGTGGTCATCTGCTATGCATTTGTTACCCAGCATATAACCTTATTTGGACATCCAGAAAACACAGTGTTATATTTTAATTTCCATTTATGGAACTAGTTTCCAGGACTTTTAGAGTTAAAGGATGAAACAGCATGCCTAACGGTCTTTGGGATATTACGAATATTTTATTATTCTTGGCTTACTAATAATAGCATAGTGCATGGTGCTGGAGCACTACCACCCATAAACTTGAGTTCTGATCCCTGTTATGTCCCAGAATGTTAATAACAAGCGACCCTGTGGCATCTCTGACTTCCCTGTCTCTGTGGGGTCAGCCAGACTATGCTTGACTCCCTGCCACTGAAGCAGTAACTTAATCATTTCAGATACTGCTTGATGAGGAAGCTTTATGGGCAGGGCTGGAAACATTTTTTTCTTATTTCAAGGAATTCCCACCCAGATATGTGCCTGGTACAGACTTTTCTGGCAGCCCAGTGGAAATCTTAGTTGAAGAGCAGATTGATTCAAATTACAGCAACATTCACGCAAAAGAACACAACGCTTCTATGAAACTAGGACTGGAGACTCCAAGTGACAGCTCACAGACCTCTTCCCCATAAGGGAGTGCAGCACCTACTTCCTCGGGTGAGCGGATGCTAAAGTGGCTCACTAAGTACACACTGATCAAGACTTCTCTAATGCCTCATCTTCAACACTGGCCCCAGTGGGCCCTGGGTTTCTCCGAGTCAGAGAGTAGTACACAAAGGCCAGGTGGTTGCGTCAGAGGAGAGAGCTGATTTTCAGACCCAATTTTGTTCCATTCTAAATCTAGAGAATTTGAAAGAATCCAAGTACAGTGAATCTTTTTCTTTTTCTTGTGTGTAATAGGGTCTTCCTATACATTCAGGCTGGTATTGAACTTACAGTGATCTTCCTGCCTCAGCCTTTTAAGTGCTGGAGTTACCGACTTGTGCCACTATACATAACCCAGAGATGGATTTCTTATTCCTTTCAGAAATGATTACATTCAGGCACACAAAATTATTAGGACTTCCTGAAGCTCAGCTTAGTATCATAAGACAGCCTGGCCAATGACACTTACTTTAGAGAGTTTTAGAAATGCAGAACTAAAATAGTATGATGGACCCTTACATGCTTACCACCACTCCCCCTCTTGGAAAATCTACAAATAATTTTGACATCTTGCCTGAGGGGAAAAAAATAAATTTTGTTTCAGTGTTGAAAAACAAATAATAAAGGAGATTTACCATTCAGCCAACTATAAGCATGGAATTTATTTACTAGGAACTGGAATGTGCTTTTGAATGCTATCTTTTAAACATTGCCTGAGCTGTTCTTAGACCTAAAAATGATAGTCTCCCCAACCTCCCTGGAGGCTAAAATCATCAGCTCCACCTGCAGGGGCTCTGCACAGGACCCAGGGAGCACACTCAAGTCACAGCAGTCACCTGGGCAGAGCCCAGGCACAGCAAGGAGATAGCAGGCTGGGTCTGACACTAACACGCTTTAAATCACAATGAAATGCTCTTCTGACGCATCAGATGTCACAGCTAAGTTGACTGACCAGCTGTTCACATCTCTGTAAGTCACACATGCATCACAGTCAAGTGTCCTGCCCCACATCTTACCTTCAATTATCACATTTTTAATGGAAATGAGTCCTGTGTTCAAGACCTCTCTGACATTAAGTACTTCAATCTACACTTGGTAATACCGGGGGGAAATTAATAAATTGTTCTAAATGCCTATGACATTAAAAAAGTTCTGCTTGTGTGTAAATGAAACAATGCGGTAGCAACCACACACATGAGGCAAGCCCTAAGGAAGGAAAATGGGACAGTACTGAGCATTTATAGTCTAGGGAGGACCCTGAAATTCCATGATTCTGGATTTGAGAGGATAAAGCAGGAAGAGACTACAGATTACACAGCACTCTCAGATGGTCCAAGTGTAAGCTGTGCCAACTGGAAGACAGCAAGAGGGGAGTGCCCGGGAAGGGCACCTGGTCTGGGAAGTATAAGGGTCTAGGTAACCCAGGGGTGTGTGGGCCCCTGCCTGTACAGCACATGAAGCACTCCACTTTCTGCTCTTGAGTATGGGTATCCTGACATTACTCTTGCTTCAACTGATCGAAGTCCCAACTGCTGATGGCTTTTTAGGCTCTGAGGGGTCATCACATGTGGTATCCTACATGGACCCATGGGTTAGGACTTCCTATGCATTCTTCCTCCCCTTCCCTTCTGCCCTCATTCATTCATCCATGAAGTTTTGAACATCGGCTTACAGGTGGATTCTGGGGTACTGTGTGTCTCAGAGATAGTCCACATTTAGGGCCCAGAGCTGGAGCTCCAGAGCTTGCTGCCACTTCTGAGCTATACACCCTGCAGCGAGTCCCACTGGGATCCAAGCGACCCCCTGGAAGGATCCTCTGAGCGGACAAGTGAGCACTGAGGCCTGGCACACAGTAAATGTGTGAGACAGGGATGGCAGCTATTCTCACTGAGTTACAAAGACAGTGACACAAGTGGTGTCTGATGGGGATGCAGGTGTAATTCTGCTGGCTCCTTGTCTGTGTCAACTTCTCAAAAGATAAGGTCACGCTTTCCATGTGTACATTTAAACCACATTACTTTAAATGCTTGCCCATACATTTCCACTCTTGCTTTTTACTAGGATCCAAACAAAACCAAGACTAACGAATAAAAGGAGATGTAAAGCAATGGCAGCAAACCACACAATGAGGCCATAACTAGCTACAGACACACAGACTAGAACGGCTTATCTGTATACCTGGCTTAGGTGTTGATAATAACTTACTAAGACTTCTTCATGAGAGTACTTAAGTGACAACTTAAAAAGCACTTAGGTACTTGTGAATCAAATCAGTTGTCAAGTAACAGACTTGTCTTTAAGGGCTCCCAGTCCTCTGGGAGCCACCAGCCACATTCTGTTGTCACTTGGAAGGAAGGTGTCTTCAGCAACAATGACAGCCACGATTAGCTTCTTCCTCCCAATAGCACCTAGCAGGCCTCATCTGGAAATGCAGTACTGTACTTAGGAAGAGCCCACAGCTCCAGTCCTCGTGTGGGCTCCTCTCCTTCAATATCAGGCTTTCTGTACCTTGAGACATGGCTAGTGGAGTAAGAGCCAGCATCTGTTATGTATTTGTGTGTGGAGGAATTTGCTGTAGACTTACCTGCATAGATAACAGTGGTTCTGATATTTTGTAAATGATGTTGGTGGGTTATTTACTAGCATGTTAACACCTTGCTTTTCTCCATTCATACAATCTTGATATTCTAAAATCACTTGCAAGATAAATTCATTCTCTAAGAACCAGAAAATAGATTCTTCTGAGAAGTTTTGCAAGAGGTAAAGTCCCAGTGCACAAAATACACAGACAAGAAAGGGGACTAGCAAAGCCTTACAGTGAAAATGACAAAGATGCTGGCTCTCGAGGTAGAGGGCTGCAAGGGCAGGAGCCATGAGAAGGGAATGTGGGGGCTACAAACTCAAGCTCCTCCTGCGGGCTGCTTCCTGGTGAGAGGGCAGGTGCCGCAGCACCTGCAGTAGCTCTTAAGTTCCTCAGGACTCTCCCTGTCGCACTACTCATCTCTCTGAATGCAGAGCCATAGCCAGAGGAAGACACGTTAAGGACTGAACTTGGCCAGCGGCACAGGTACACTGGATAGCACCAGCAGCCAAGGAACAAAATCAAAATGCAGCTGAACCCGAAAGACTGACGCTCATCCCAGCTGAGGGACACAATGGCAACTGGGGACACAATGGCAATTATCTAAATCTCTCTAAACCTTAATTTTTTCATTTCTAAATGGGATAACAAGACTTTGGCACAGTGTTACAGTGCTGGTTAAAAGAGATTGCCTACATAAAGCACTTAGCCTCTAGCATCTCTTAAGCATATTTCTTTTTTCCTTGTTCACTTTAAAATTTAGCCTATGTTCTTTGAAGTTAAGGAGATCTCTGATTTATTTTTCTAAATAAATCAGCTTTTTCTAAACTGCAGGAGGTGTTTTATTAATTTTTTTTTAGAATACCTCACCCAAACTTTTACTTTTTTTTTTTTTTTTCCAAATAGTGAAAGACTACATGACAATTCCAGGCTGATACTGCAGTGTCCAAAAAGTAACCAACCAAACTAGCATTCCCTACACGAGGTGGGTGTAACTCCGTCTCACATATCCACACACATTCCTAGGCACCAATGCTAGCCTTCTCTCCTAGCCACCACATACATGCTGATAAGTGTAAAGGATGAGCGCGGAAGGCGTTGTCTTTTGCATTCCTTTCACTTACTGTTATTGGAAAGGCATTTTTAAATTTTTTTTATTGGATACAGGGTCTCACTACGCAGTCTAGACTTCATAGTGATCATCCTGTCTCAGCCTCCCCAGTGCTGGAATTATAGCTGTGCACCCCCATGCCCGGTTTCAGGGCCAGCACTGCACTCCTGGAGTGCCAGGGCTGGCACAGCACGCAGTACCAAGGATTGAACCCGGGTCCTTATTCCTGCCAGGCAAGTGCTTAGACCACTGAGCTATCTCCCCAACCCTGGCACTATTTTTTAAACAAGGTTTTTAAGTCTTATTTTAATTTGATCAATGAAAATTCAAGCAGTGAAAAGGGTAGTGCTCACTGGATTATGTACTTACATTGTTGAAATTACAGTATCACCCACATGCTGGTTCTTAAATATTTCAAGTTGATAATGGATCATGCATAATTCTTGGAGACAGATGTTCCTACCTCTACCAGCATCAGTAAGCTGCCCTTTTCTGTAAAGCCAACTGTACAATTATGATACCTATTTCCATGTACTCCTTTCTCCAGAATGAAACCACTGCCTTTAGGGGCTAGGCAGGCTCTGTGCTCCAGGCACAGGCCATTTCCGCAACGCTGGTCACCTAGAAGCTATGAAAGTCTGCGGTGTGGCAGCTGCACGCTGGGGAGAGCACAGCTGAGAGAACTGGTGATGTCCACAGCACGGGAGCCCTCCAGGGGTCATCTAACAATTCTTAAGCTTCTTAAAAAGTCTTACCCTACAACAGTTAAAGAAACTAGTCAGTAAACTCTGAAGTTCAAATTTCCTAAAATGTAGGTGGAAGCAAATGACTTCTTGAAACTTAAATGACTCACTCATCTTAGCTGACCTGGAAAAACTTCACAGCGTCTTAATCTGTTTTTAAAAATCCTCCAAAGACCCCTTCTAAAGTAGATTAATGTTTTGAGCCACATTAGCTCATCTTACTATGCAAACGTGCTTCTGAGGGATGCTGTTCATATGAATGTTTGGCCTGTACGGGACAGAAGACAGCGCCAACAGGAGTAAGGATGTGAAGAATGCCCCCAGGGTGCAGGAAGTGAACAGGAAGAGCAGCTAGGACAGAGAAACAGTCCAGTACACCTCTCCTCTGGAACCGGAAGAGATGGAGCCAGTGCAGGCAACCAAGACCTAAGTACAGCCTTAGCAGAAAGGGAAGCCAGGAGTGGAGGAGACACACAGAACAGACACTGGCAGTGCCACTGCCCTCAATGGCTCTGTTTTTTTTCCTTTACATCAAAACTCTTGGGCTGTACAAACTCACAAGCTGGCCAAGCTGTATTTTAGTCATGAATCTTATTTCCAATTTTATTTTTGTGTTGACCTTTGAATGTTAATTAGGTTTGCAGCAAATCGAATTACAATGTATATATCCTTGTTAGTGCATTCAGATAAGCACATATGCAGTGGTAAAATAAAAACCACTCTATCCTCATTTTAAATTTGCAACATTTCCCCGAAATGATGAGTCTGAGATGCATAATAAATTCATGTGCAACCCGTAACAGCATGAAGCAGACATTATGTCTGAGTAAATAAAAAAACAAACAAGAACACACTGGCAGAAATTTCTCAGACAGGAGACTCGCGCCAGACTCATCAGCGCCAGCAGGCCTACCTTCACACACGGGGCAGCACTCCCCAGGCACCTTCACGGGGTGCATGCAGCTCTGCCCGCAGGCTGTGGCCACACAGTGAGGCTCGCCGTTGATGCACTGGCAGAACGTGCAGTCATCTTCCCGCCACCGGTCTCCATGGGCTCGGATCTGGCCATTGGCATAGCAGCCGGCGGGATTGTTGAAAGGATACACCGGATCTAAATCAAAACACAAGTTCAGAGTAGGACTGAGCACTTCTAAACCATATCTCTGCCTGCATCTATCGACGTTTCTTCCTCCAGGTTTTATTCATTAATAACTCTAGTCCACCTGTGAGGAATGAAAGCTGAGCATTACACAGGGGCTCCCTACAATGCATGCAAACATGGCTGCCATACCCAACAGACGCTTTCTCCTCCCAACACTGTCCTCAGGGAAGCTACAACCTGAAAACCAACGTGCAGATGTTAGCGCTGTAAAGCAGCACATGGTCTATAATTGCAGAACTGTTGCAGGCTGAGGCGAGAGGATCACAAGTACAAGCCCAGCCTGGCCAACCTAGTGACTTATTGAGTCCCTGTCTCAAAATAAAAAATACAGAAAGAGCAGGGCATGTAGTTGAGTGTGAAGGCCCCAGGTTTGATCCCCAGCCTCACATACACATAAACACGCATGCATGCATATGTACAAATTAATTGTTTTAAAAGTTGGGAAGCTTTGCAGATAGAGCTGCGGGTATCTGGTCCATTCTAGGCTGTGACAATGTCTTCTGAATGGGTGACTGAACTGTCACACCTGCACTTAGTACCTGTGAGTAGAAAGAATCCTGTCCTGCTAACCCCAGAGTGATGCTGTGACTTCAGAGCGAACTCATGTTTATAGTCCTATGGCTCCAGGTGGACAACATGGGTCTGAGCAGGGCCTCCCTACAGCCTTGCATGTGAGAAGGCTGGTTTAGATGTTCCCTGGGTCACAGCTCGTGCCCTGGAGGGAGACTGCGAACTTAAGTAATTTTTCTTCTCATAAACTGGGCAGCTGAGTAGCAGACAAGTTTGGGGGTAAGAATTCTCCAAAGCTACTATAAAAAATATTTTCTGAGCCAATGGATAAAAATGTAAATAATGCATACACAATCTCTAAGCATCCCTACAGTGAGAGTAACCAGATAAAATTACTCCATTTTCTTTTATGAAATACACAAAACTGGCTTTTACCAAGCAAGCACTGCTGTGCAGGGAGGAGAATGCAGAGTTACACAGCTTTGTCTTTGTTCTAAGGAGGGAAGAGAGCACTGCGAGAAAGCCAGAAGGCCAGCATTTAGAGTAAGGTAATGACAGCTTCGCAGAGGCAATCTGCCAGGTGGAAATCCCTAATAGATGCGAGCGAGGTGGGACCTGACATTTTTTCTGAAAAATGTTACAGTACATACTTTATATCTACTTTTGAGCCTGAATATGAGTTCAAGCATGTGAAGCCTAGCCAGATCCAGGTCCAGATGACCCACTTTGGAAAGGTTAAAATTTTGATGTATTTCAAAAAATTTCTTATGACATCTAAAAAGTGAACAACTACTCTCCTGTGTTGGCTACAATATTTTTTTTAACTAGGGAAAAGACTCATTATAAACAACTGGTCAATGTTAGGAGGTTGTTTTCATACTCTGCACATTTCAGGTCTTTAACATTACATGGTAAATACAGCTCAATTACTAAAACATTAGAAAACTAAAAAAAAAAAAAAATATAGAAACTGAAATGATACTGCACCTCCCACTTGTGTGCAAAGGCTGGGCACAAGAAAAGCCTATGGCTCTGGACTGAAGATCTGTGACAAAAAGGCTGACAGCACCGTCCTTTCCAGGAAAACTGCAAACTCATTCAAGCCCAGGAGCATGGTTCCTGGCTTCACTGAACACTCACACAAGTGAACTACTTTGCTGAGGCTACTTCCTACTCCCTAAAATGGGTAGGCTGCAGTGGATGACAGGCAGTGGTACATTCTGAAAAGATTATTTATGACTGTAGAGATAGGAAGACAAAGTGTTCTTGAGGAATGTGAGAAAAATACTTCTGGGAGAGAAGTGGCCAATGTACATAACACAGGTTTGTGAGAGTTAAATCTAATATCCAGGACCATACATTTCCCTGGCTGGGCCCCGAGTGGTGTCACTGTCCCACTACTCTGCAATCTCACTTTAACCACCATAGGACTTCAAGGAGGGGCAGCAGGGTCCCGACTCATCTGGAAGTAGGTGAGGTGGCTAGTGCTACAGAGGGATGGCTATTTCTCTGCTGAGTTGACTGGCTGAGTGTGTTAGTGAACTGGGCCCTCCTATCCTATACTCAGTAATCTAAAGAGAGCAGGCAGGAAATTCCATGCCAGAGAGAAGCGAAACTGCCCGAGACTTGCTAAGAGACTGATGGAATGGCAGAGGAGGAACAGAAAGCAATTCTGTGAAGCTTCACAGACTTGTGGAAATGGGTGACTAGCTGTCAACACCCAAGGTGAAGCAGCTTCCTTCAGGAGGGAGGAATTCTCACACACACTACCTGGCATTGTTAACATTCTGAAAGATAAGAAATAGTATCGTTAAAAAAAATACTTCAACAATATTGCTCTACTTTTGACTGATACTGAATGGGGGCCATTCTGATATTAAGTTCTGAGCCATGTTTTCTCATCTTAACCTTGATTTAGCACCTTCTCCTACCTTCACACACAGGGCAGCACTCCCCTTCAGGCACGTAGTATCTCTCACAGCTCAGCTCTCCGCACTGGGCAGTGAAGCAGATGGAAACACCTCCTTGGCAACGACAGAATCGGCAGTTGTCCATTCGAAACATGTCTCCATCGTAATACTCCACATTGTTGAATATGCAGGCTGGCTTTGTTTCTGAAAGGAGTCAGACAAGGCATATTTGAAGTCATTTTTGAGTGGTATCCTTTTATGCTTTGCCAACAGCTTCTTGAAAATTCTCAGATAGCAGAAGTTACAACTGAATGGACATTTACTAAACTTAATCAAATTTTCTTATAGAAGTAATAAAACAAAGTAAAATAAAATAAACAGCACAGTTATTCTGTTTACAGAATGGAACTAAAATTCCTTTTAGTAAAATCTATAATGATATCTTAGCCCAACTAAAGGTAAATTGAATGACCACAGATTTCGCCTGATATATGCTATAAAGAGAATAAACTCGTTTCATGAATTCATTCTTTAGGCCTCAGATGATCCTATTTCCACATCAGGTTTGGTCCTGTCTCAAGAAATTCTTAGGCCATTTGGGGGTGGTGACAGTTCTGTGTCTCTAGTATGCTTTCCTAAATTCTTTTTTTCTACCTGGTTTAATACTATATAGTTTTAATAGTTCTTGACCTTTAGCACACATGACCCCATTTACTCTCAGAACAAAGGTTTGATGTAGATATTATGGTATCACCTTGAGTTTAGAAGTGAGGAAATCCTACTTGACTTGCTTAAAAGCACACATTTAACAAATGACAGATGCAAAAGCTCTAGCTTATTAAGTTTTTGCTCCATCATGTTTCAAAGCTATGTTCTTCTGAGGATACACAATACCACATTTTAGAACTCTCAGCATGACACTAATGATTTTTAGGTTTTCTCTACCCTCAAACATTCTCCAAGTTCATTTCTTATCTCTTAATTTGATTGTTTTAAAATAACTCTAACTAGGGCCAGCAAGATAGCTCAGTGGACTGAGTGCCTGCTTAGACAAGGGCAGGGGCTGGTGTCTGATCCCCACACCACATGCCGTGCTGGCCTCATCCCCACTGGGCCAGCCATGGTGGCACAGGCCTGTAATTTCAGCGCTGGGAGGAACACTATGAGTTTGAGCTGCATAGGAAGACCCTGTACCAAATACATAAAACAACAACAAAAAAACTCTAAGAAAATAAAACACCACTTCTTTACAAATGTAAACATAAAAATTCTCAAAAGAAATTGCTAACAGGTTTAGAAATACTATTACACCTGATTTTTGACAAGAGTGGCAAACACAACTGAATGGGAAAAGTCTTTTCAACAAATGGTGATGCGGTAACTGATCTCCATACTCCCCCAAAACATGGCAATGAAGTTCTTCTGTCTCACACATACAAAAGAAATTCTGGGGTGTGCTCTAAACAGCTACACAGGCAGAACTCCTACAACACAGGAGTAAATTTTGTGACCTTAGGATAGGTAATGGCTTCTTGGACATGACAAACACACATTAACAAGAACGATAACAAAAGCAAGTAAACTGGACTTAATCTATTCTTGTTCTTCAAAAAAAAAAGACATCAATGAAAAAGTAAAAAAGACAACCCCACAGATTTAAAACTATAACTCAACAATAAAAATAACTCAACTGAAGAATGGGCAAATATTTTGAACAGCTGTTTCTAGAAACGGCCAATAAACACATGAAAAGACGCTCAACATCATCATCTAAAGGGAGAACACAAATGAAAGTCACGACTTCACACCTACAAGGATGGCTACACTCAAGAAGACAGGTAGTAACAAATGCTGATGAGGACAGATGGAATTCTCACAGATGGCTAGTGGGGACGTGGGAACACAGCTGTGGCAAACAGGCTGGCAAGCCCTCAAAATATTGAACAGTTACCCTATGTTAAAGCAATTCTACTTCCAGCTACCTATCCAGGGAATTAAACACATATATCACATAAAAACTTGTATATAACATTCAAAGAAGCATTATTCACAAAAGCCAATGGAGGAAAGCAACCCAGTGTCCACTAACTGATACACAGATAAACAAGAAGTAGTATGTCTGTGCAATACAATGTTACTTAGCTATAAAAAAATGACTAAGTTTTGAAGTATCCTACAAACTTTGAAAATACTGTGTTGAGTGGAAGAAGCCAAGAACTAGACTATGTATTACATGAAATACATAATTTATTTTACATAAACTTGATCTATGTAAAATGTCCCTGTAAGCATAGTAGGCACATCTATAGAGGCAGAAAGTAGATTAGTGGTTGCCTGGGGCTGAAGACACTGGGGGGAAATGGGAAATGAATGCTTTAAAATAAGTTTGTGAGTAAAACTTATTTTAAAATTATGGTGATGGCTGCACATCTATGCATCTACTAAAAGCTTGGTGAACTGCACAGTCTGTGCCTTACTAAAGTTACCATACAGCACCCCGAAGCTGAACAAAAGTCCTCTGTGCTGATCCATCCAGCTCAATCAAATGGGAGAAGCTGCAAGACAATATTCACGTGTTTCCCGAGTTCCTCTGTCTTCTCCAGATAACTGTTTACTATGTAACCTCAATGTCTAAAATACTTTAGGAAATCTGCACTACATTTTACGTGGAGTATGTATTCACAATGAACTTAAAGATGATTACTTTCTCATTTGATTTTACAAACACCCGGCTGGGAAGAAGGAATGAGCAATAAGACAGATATTAACATTTGTTCGTTCTGTCTGTCTGTCTGTCATGTGTGTATACAAATATATATTATATATATGGTTTTTCAATGATGAAAGTAAGGTGGAGCAAAAGCAAAGTTCTGTGTGTGTGTGTGTGTGTGTGTGTGTAAAGTAGTAAGGTGTACGCTTTGACCTCTTAATGTTGTTGGATGTATTTCTTTTTTCCGACAATTAAGTTATGTTAAAAAAGGCATCATCTTCCTGTAGCCCAGAATCGTCTACACACTTTCAGTCAAGGTAGTTACCTGACTGGAAGGACCTATGTACTAGACCACAAATTCCAAAATTATAAGAGAGGAAGTGATTGTACAAATCAAACTTGCAACACACTGAGTGAAGCCAAACTAAATGCTAAAAAAAGTTAAGCAGCCATGAAATCAGAGAAGAATAATTTATAAACCGATCAGTATCATCTGAACTGCTCAACCCCATCCACCACGTGTGAAGCTACAAATCTTAGTGTAAGATGTGAAGGGTCAGGGAGGGAACATTCTGGTTCCACTGAAGCTGCCCAGCAAGACGCTCTGCACAGTGGGTATGCCCAGGGTTCACCAGTGAGGTGCAAGAGCGTAGAATCTAGACATGGAGAAGCTCCCAAAGCACAGCCTAGAAAGCACAATTAATGCTCAAGGGTAAAACAATTGCAACGCAAAGAGAAATTTATACAGGTTGTTCAAAAAAGAGCATGATAAAAAGGCTAACGGTATGTTTAAGGACTAATAGCCAATTACTTCCTCACTAGCCCAGGATAGATGCAAATCACAGAGCAGCACAGAGTGCTACCAAAGGATGATTTAAGTGGATGTGGAATAGAAATACATTATGAAGACAAACTTCAGTATGTAATTTGTACTTCTCAATGCAAAGACATATGCAAGTGTCTTTTTAGTGATTTCTGGATGTGTTTTGAGCCTGCCAATTAAAATGTATATTTCTAAGTTCTGGAAAATTCCTTCCCTCTTCAATTTAGTCTCAGAAAAGGAGCTTTAAAATACAGACTTTTAGTAATCTAGTATGACCTGCCAAATCATACTGATTAGCAGATGGTGGTAGATCATCATTTTAGCAAAGGAGAAGGCTAATGTAGAACTTCACATCAAATATGAAAATAGAAGAAAATTTCAAATGAATACACTTCTATTGCTTTTTTCCTCCAACTTCTTAGCAGGAAACAACAGGCCCTTTTCCTCTGGTAGTGCTTCTCTGGGGAGGGGGTGCTGAGCTGTGTGGACAGAGAGCTGGAGTCAAAAGAAAGACAACCACAGGACAGATGGCTGCCACCTGGCTACTTCTCCATAAGTTGACAGTAAACTGCTATAATTCAAAGCCAGTATAAGGGCTTCCAAGTTCCTGAAGGGGGAAAAAACCCTTTCTACTGGGTAAGAATGTATGTGCTGGAGTTTACCAAACATTATTTCAGGATAAGGGAAAGGGGACAATACTAATAAAGGACTGCAAAAGACCTCTTCTTAACAGCTGCTTAAAAAGCCCCTGGGAACATCAAGAGAGCTTGATATATATACACTCAACAAAATACTTCTTTCAAAGGATGAGAGTCTGTTCATTTCTGTACTAGACATTACATGTTTAAAACTACTACTGAGTATAGTTACTATAAAGACAGGGGATTTTTAACAGGTAACTTTTGGACTAGCTTTCTTATTAATAGGCCGCCGCTGGGCTCAAGTTTTCTAGGAGATAATTTTATGAGGACAAAGCTGATTTTAAGAATGGCTCTCCTGTAAATGATCAATTTTACATGTTAATGTCTGAAAGAAAACTGTGTCAGGTCCAACTTAAGATCGTGGCCAATTTTTATGTACACTTTATTTATTTTTTTGTTTTGAACGCTTTAAAAATGCTTGAATAAAACAGGAACTAACTACTGGGTGAGCAGCGTGACTTTATGGGAGAATTCTAGTTAACAGTACTCATTGAACAATGTACATTTTAATACTGCTGTAAGAATCAGAGTGCTGCAGGGACCACAAAGATTTCAAACAGCACAGAAACAGGTGAAAAACACAAGTCACTGGGCTCCTCTCTGAACCTCCTTTCGTCCCCCCAGCACTGTGCTCACATATTCCTACTGTATGCAGGAGGCACTAGTGATCCTCTAGTCCCTGCCCTACCCACCCACTGCTCTCAGTGGCTCTGGGAAGAAGAGGAAGACCATCCTCTTTTATACTAATGACAAGTTCTTAAAACGTGTATGGACTGGCCTCAAGAGACACCTGGTTTGCTGGGCGTGGTGGTGCACACCTGTAATCCCAGCACTTGGGAAGCTGAGGCAGGAGGATCAGTTCGAGACCAGCCTGGACTACAAAAGTGAGCTCAAGGCCAGCCTGAACTGCGTAGCAAGACCCTGTCTCAAAAAGATAAAAAAAAAAAAAACCCAAAAAACATACCTTCTTCTTCTCGCTATACTGTTAAGTGTTAAGCACTAAAAGGTTAGAAATAAGTCAGGGGGTTTCAATTGGTTGATACTCAAGACATTAATACCAGACCAATTCATTACTCACTTGAGAACATTTTTTAAACCGAACTACAAAGAGAAGTATATTTATGGAGGCCATTCTCACCATCTAGTCATCCAGTCAAGTGTTTTCAAAACTAAGGAGTCTCAAGTATTGCATGAAAATTTTTAAATGTCACTGTAATGATTATCTTTTAAAAAATTATAGAAGTATATGGGTCATTTGGTGACCACTCAGGAGCTGACCACTGCTTACATGGGACTGGGATCCTTGGATCTAGCCCATCAGGGGGGAACCCTGGACTGGAGTAATCCCTAGGCACCTAGATGCTAGCTGGCTCAGCCTGACTTTTGAAACGTCTTCTACTGAGCTTCTCTGTGCATTTTTCTTTTGCTTTTCGTTGGGATGAACCACTACAGGACACGGGCTGCTGTACATGCAGTGGCGAAGCCCCTAAAGCCATGACACTTCAAAACTCAGTGCTTGCCTTTAATTTCCACATGAGAAAACATCAGAGAGAGGGGCTACCCCATCCAGCAGGCTCTCTGCCTCTGAAAACAAGGACTGTGTATCTGACCCTCTTTTTTTTTTTTTTTTTTCATTTTGATAGCAAATCTGATGTTTACCTCTGGCAACTACATAGATACAGTCTGCACACCCGTGGGCACTCTGTTTAATTTTCACTTCCAGCTTTTACTTACAAACCCTATGGTTATGCTTCTCTTCTAATTAATATTTTACCACTGTTATTGAATCTGTTATTACTGTAAAGTTGCCTCAAAGCCTTGTGGCTAAGCAAGGCCACACACACACACACACACACACACACACACACACACACGACATCTGTTTCTATAAGTGATAATGTAGTATCATCTCATGGTGGTCTTATGACAAGAGCTATTGAGTAAAAAAAATACACAGTCATATAAATATGTTTATGTGTGTCAAAATCATAGACTTCAAGGCAGAATGTTCTTAAAAATATTGTATACAATTAAGAATCTTCATAGTATTATAGTTGTAATCTCTTCCATAACTGAATGGCTAGTATAGTAAGAGACACAGAGCCCGACAAGAAATAAAACAAAGCTCACTAAGTTCAGAGTAGCAGGATAAAAGCAATCACTAGAAACAGTGAACCTGTTTTGTGGTCTCAAAATTCTCTCACAGCAGATGGTAAATCTGATTTCCTGAAGTCAGGGCTCTATAAAACATGGCTATAAAGGAGGGCAGGCCTTGACGACTCATTCCAAGGTCACTGAGAAAAGGTGCCATTATTAGCTATCCTGGACACATGCGATTAGGGCAAGATGTAAAGTGAAGGTCCTGATAAGAAAGGCAGGGACCTGGATTTCTAGAATCAAGAAACAAAGGAAGAAGAAGGGCATTCACCTCACCCAGAGAAAACAAGAGCAAATTTTATTACTCTACATTGTATTTTCAGGAGAAAAATGACTAAGGGTTAAAACACGGCAGTAAAAGATGGAGTTTTCCCATAAATTAATCTTTCTATAAGCTTATTTTTAGCAGCCGCCTCCCCAGGAAACTACGATCATCTGAATCAGATCACTATCACTCCCTCAAAAAGACTTGGGGTCCTGTGTGAGACAAGAGGAACGCTAGTCTCTGTGGCCCCAAGGTGAAGTGATGAGAGTCCTGTCCTCCAGCAGCCCACAGTCTAGAGTGACAACCTCAGAGAATTTGTGCAGAGAGGAGGGAGCATATCCAGGGTCCTGGGAGCCCAGGGTGAGCAGCAAAGCAATTTCTTATGTCTCAAGTGGTGTGAGAATTATGATACCAGGTAAGTATTCACAGGAAATAGTGCACGTATTTACTGAGCATCACCTCCCATCAATTACACTGCAATACAGTCCGAAAGAAAGATCTGTTTGCCTGCTGTCTGGTGTTTAACAGACAGAACTAGCAGGTGGCTGATGTCAGGGGTGGAGACAAGCAGGGAGAAGAGACAAATGTGTATGAACTTGCCCCATGCCCTTCCTGTGTGCCTGTATTTTTATTTCTAAGGCCTGTACATCAGGATTCTGGACCTTGATGTATTCATTTCCTACTACCACTGGGCAGAAAAGTCTGTGCATGTGAACAGAAGGTAGGTACACAGAATGACAAAGACTACTTGTGGCTGAAGCACCATCCCAAACGCTTCACACGTAACACCTCACTTTGAATCCACTGTTTCTCACTTTGGTTTACAGATGTAGAACTGAGGCCCAGGTAAACCAAGAAATTTCCTCAGTTACATAGCTAGTTCCTGGAGGAACCAACTTTCAAACTGAGGTCATCTGTGTCATGTCTTACCTGAAAAGCCGTGCTACAAATGTTCCTCTAAAGCAAAACCAAGCAACGCAACATGCAACCACTGGACAGAGATGCCTGGGATGCAGTCAATGAGATTCAACTTTAATGTAACCTTTTTTAAAACATGGGCCTGGGTGGAGGGGAAGGAAACCTCCTGAAGACTGAATTCCTAAAGGTAGTGGTAAATATGGACACTTCGATGTGTGTGATCTTGGTACATTAAGTAATGCTCTACACTCACTCACAGCTAACTCTGCTTCCTCCCCACCCCTGAAAACTCTGGTGGAGAAACACATTTTAGGTGCTCTTCCTATCTAGCATGAAAATTCAATAAAGATCAAGTCACTAAAAGCTGCCTCCCTTAGGAAGGGTGAAAGGACAGACAGGTCCTGTACATGAAAGAGTCCTATGGCTAGCATGTCTTTTTTTCTGCCCACTTGGGGCCAAGCTTAACACAGGTCAGTATTGATGGCCAGACACTTGTCACATTGTTCTCTTCTCAGTAGGAAAATACTAAACCAGACAGGCAGCATCTTCTCTATTTCAAATTATGGGAACTCTATGCAGCTTTAATTACAGTACCTCCTGACAACAATGGACAAGTTACTGAGTGACACAGGAATAGGACAATATACTCTATGAGAATTTTTACTGGAATCCCAATCTCTGGATATTCTGAAACCCAGAACAGTATGATAGCTATGTGCAATCTGTTATTACATTTCCAAGATTCTCTTCCTGGTGAAATGCTGCTTCCCATCCTACCTTTCTCCACTACACTACAGGAGCTGGAGCAAACCTCACGTCAGTGAGCCTTTATCAAGTCCCTGAATATACTCTCTGCTCTGTGAGAGGCAGAAGAAGCTGGGCTGAACCCTCCCTCCTCCTGCTCCTACTGCTGCTGCTGCTGCTGCTGCAGCACAAATGAACAAGCTCCGAGAACAAGAGAAACCACGTACCATTAACACATTCAAAGACATCACAGCACTTTCCGGGTGTCCCATCTCCACGAGAGACTATGCGGGGAGTGGATCCCACCTCACACACGGGGAAACCACATAAGCCAGAGAGACACTCGCATCTGAAACCAAAGAAAAGGGAAGGAAAACCCCATGAATACAACAACATAGAAGTTGGGAGACCACAAAGTGGCAGTGGCAAAGTACCAGGTCTATATCACTCAGCCTCGTTTATCTAGGGTCACTGGGATACGGGAGGGGCCCCAATGACATTTGCTTTCTAAGTAAGTATAGCTCATCTCCTTTACAGATACAGCTTTTAGCTTTCACCATTTTGGTAGAAAGACTTGTAAGATGCATTACTTCATTTCTTACTTCATCAGACTGGAATGGAGCATAACAAACATTTTCAGCTGCCATGGGGCTGTCTTTCAATGTATATGTTATGTCATCCTTTGAGTTACTAATGCTCAAAGGGGCTGAGGCGGAGTGAGTCTCCTGCAGGGAGTGACCCCATGTTGCAGCTTTGCACTACTGACATGCAAGTGTTCCCCCAAGTTTTTCCTGTTTCAGTGATTATGTGATTAGCTTCTGAGCCTTCTCTTTTCACTGCTTCTAGGACTACCCTCAGCTTGAGCAGCTTTAATTCAGAATTTTGTGGACTAAGAACCAGGCCAAAGACTGACTGAGGGCGCTATAACCAGAGGCATAGACTTGAGCACATGGACTCTGCTACCTCAGAAGTAGAAAGTCTTAACTTTGGATCTCTAGTCACCATCTGGGCTTGTACCTCTATACAGCTCAACGTGGTGCTCAATGGATTGCAGGATGGCTGGCTATCACTCTTCACCTCTGCTGAGAAGCCTGCTTAAGTGCACAGATCTGGTGACTATGTGCAGGCAAAAATAAGAGGAGACAAAATATCTTATCTGTGACAATGAAACAGGAAGCAGCAAGTGGGATGGGCGGTAGCTGAGTGTCAGTCAGCCTGTCAAGGTGATACAAGGAAGGAGCACCACACTACAGTTCCCAGACTCCCCTGGGGATGGAACTGTGGGTCAGAAGCAGAGGTGCCTCAGCAGAGGGAGTTCTCAGGGTCACAGGAATTCAGGACATCGCAAAGGACATCCTGGCAAGAAGCATGTTGGTATCCATGGACAGCGAGGGTCAAGATCAGGGAAGGTGGTGCTCCCAGCATGGAAGAACTACTGACACATTCATTTATTTTTCCTTCTATTTAGGTGATTGTTTCATTTCCCTTTGTTTCTTAGATCTTTATTTGAAATACACTTGTGTTCTTCAAGTACCTCAATAATCAATATTCAGAGATTTAATGACAGGTACAGTTAACTGTGAAACTAGAAAGGAAAGAAGTAAAGATCTGCAACCACAAAGACCAAAGATACTGAAAAGGTGTGAGCGGTCCCCTACCGCCATCCCTTTCAGGACTCTTCTACGTGCGTGAGGATTACACTGGATTTCTGGGAGAAGAGGATGGCAGGTGACTAAGGTTTTGCTACAATGATATTTCTACCTGTAGTTTAAAGTGTCTGCCACTTCAGTGTGTGCTGAAGCAGAAGCTTGCATTTGCTGTCTGTATGCCTGCAGGGCCATCCTCTATGGCTGAGTAACTGTGAGCCTCTTTTTCAGCATCTGGTTATCCTATACTTTTGCATGCTTATGTACTTAGCCACTGTAATTTCACACTCACAGTCATATCTCTGTGATTCTTCACCATCAGTCTATTATTTCCACTTATTACACTGGACACTGTACAATTTGAACTCTTACTGTTTACAGATGGATGAATCTAGAATATTAAGAAAGGTCACACTCTGGTCCTAATATCTGGATTTGATTATAATGTAAACTTCTTACCAGAACAACCTTTTCTTACATATTTTCTGGGATTCAGATTTTTGCCTGCTGATGTGTTGTAGGGAACCATTATAGTTTAAACATCCAAGAGTGTGCAGCCACCCCCACCACAACTTCAGATGTTGCCTTTTACTACTTCAGCAATCTTTCCCCAACATATCTGTGTACCTCTCTAGGCTGCTGGAAATTCTGCCACACTGAAAACCAGACCAAGTCCACCACACGTTTGACTTATTTCCCAACACTGGTAGACTTCCACTATCTCACTAGATTCATACTATTACCTTGCAGAAAATCTAAATCTGCACACACTGCCTATTATCCTATTTGGAAAACGAAAACCTACCATGCTGAATTATTACTTCTAATGACTGCATAGTAAAGAACCAAGGATCCCTGTTAGCTGGCATGCTCCTGGCTGCTGTTCACTTATCTAGTTATCCCTCCAAGCCCTCCGTATCTGTTGGTATCTTCTAACTTTCATAGGTTCCTGTGAACCTGAAAGTGGTATCCTAAAGAAGGAGGAACTTAGGAAGGAACCACAAAAGGTGAAACTGTGGGCTTAAACCAGTATCTCTTGGACAGCTCTCTAATAGGCTGAAATCTTGGAAAACTGCCACTTCTGCAGGTTGCAAATGGTGAAATAGCAATTCCACAGCATCCAACTAAGCTGAAATTAAATAGGGTTTCCTATTCTCTCTGATTTCCACTAGAAGAAACCAGATTCTTTCCTGGGTCAAAGAGGAAATGTTGAATTACAGAACAATGGAAGCATGCACACTGACCCCTGTCCCCTGTCCCTATCACCTCTTTCTCTTTGTTTTTGTGGGTTTTTTTTCCTTCTAATCTTTCCCTTATCCTTTCCCTCAATCCCTTGATAAGGAACAAGCAAGAGAAAGGAGAATTTGCGTGGATTAGGCAGAAGATATGGAGGAACAAGAGACAGCTGCCTAATTAGGTAAATGTCACCATCCACCCTCTTGAATGTCCACTCTGATCTGTCTTTCCTCATGTCACACTCAGAACCAACGCTCTTCAACTGCTCTTCATTTCACTCACCAGCATCTCACCCTAGCATGCAGTATTCTGAAGGGCATGGACCTTTCTTTGGCTATTTCCTCTCCTTTCCATGTTGTCCGTGGAAGCCCTCTCTGCTGCATGTGCGCTGCTTGTCCACCAGCTCCTGGGCATTCCCGCTGCAGCCCTCCTCTGCTCAGCTCTCTTGCTAGATACTGCACTAGTACACTAGCTCCTACTCTGAGCCCCAAACACCACCAGTCTGCGACCCTTTGCTCTTCCCAGGTGGCATATACATCTGGCCACAAGCTCTTTTCTGTAACCGTCAAGCAGTCACAACGGAAACCTTTCTGGTGGAGTAGAGCCTGAGATGAAGCAGAGAGAGGTGATGCTAACAAAACAATGAAGATACAAGAGAGAAGCAGAGCACCAAGACTCTGGGATAAAGGTCCCTCTAGGCAGAGCTAAGTTCCCAGTACTGGACAGGGTGCCAAAGGCTTTAGAAACCAAGTCAAAGGAGTCTGACTGAGCTGGAATTTGCATGCCGTATCATCCACCCCTTTACAGCATGCAATTCAGTCACTGTATATTTACAAGGCTTCACACCCATTATTGGTACCTGATTACAGAACATCTCTATCGCCTCAAAGAAAAATTCGCTCCCTGCTATCAGCCTCTCCATTCCTTAACAACCACTCATCTGTGCTGTCTCTGTGCACTTGCCTTTTCTGGACAACGCACACAGATGGAATCATATAGTAGGATGGCTAAGAGGTATAAACTTCAAACAAGCAACCTGTAGTTGCAATTTGCCAGAAAAATCAAACCTCTAATGTTATCCTCAGTATTAAGATAATGATCAACCAGGGCCAGGGAGATAGCTCAGTAGAACAAGTGCTTGCCTGGCAAGTGCAAGGTCCTGAGTTCAATTTCCGGTGCCACAAAGAAAGAAAGAAAAAAAGATAACGATCCATCAAAGTACTGCATTAATACATTTCTGCATAACACAACCACAGTTGTAGCCAGGTGGGACACGGTTGTCTCTCTTTTTTCGTCTCAAGTGGGTAATGGCATCAGCACATCTGAGTGCCCGAGTGCAATGATGACCCGTTTCTGGCCATCATCAAGCCCCAAGAGGGTACTAACCTCCTCGGGAGGCTGACCCCTGGCTGGTCTGCAAATGAAAGGTTGTCAGCGCATGCTCAGCCTCTGTGTCCCCATGTTCCCTGCTTCCTGGACTATGCAGACAGTCATAGCCAGGCCAGAAGCCAAAGTCCAGCTTACAGGGCATTCCTAAGTCAGCCTCTTCCTTTGAGCCTCTAGATTCTGCTGGGTACTCCAGCCATCTGTACTCTTACAACAAAGGGTGATAGCCACTCATGGACTCCACCTAGGCTCCAGCTCAGAGGTCCATTCAGCCTCAAATCCCCTCCTTTCCTTTGCCCCTGGAGAATCCTCTGGGCCTGAAGACCAACTCATCCTAATAGGCTTTCTCTGCTTAAGCTGCGACACTAGCAGCAACAGGAATCAGGATTCATTTTCTTGCTGATTTTGAACACTACCCGAGTACCTAACTCTTAAGGGTGTAGCTGTGTGTGCACCATACTGAGTCAAGATCATACTGTTTCTCCTGTGCATTTCTCTGGGCAGGGGATGGCTTCTCTGCCTTATAACTGAAGAAATAAGTGACTGTGATATCCAAACAAAAAATATCAAACAGCTTTTTTCATGGCTATCAAATCAGGGGTTAGAACATGCATAGCTGTTACACTATTTTGTTACTACATTTTGGACAGAGAGCTTTAAGTACGTTTTTAAAATGAATATGGAGAAGAAAAGACCAAAGAATTTGCTTTCCATGCAGATCTAGGCACTACACTTGAGAACTGTTTTTCTGTCAGTCTGGACAGGAATCACTGCATCTATCCATATCCCACCCTCTCCGGAGGAACCTAGACCCACTCACTCCCTGAGCATCTAGGTGTATGGGGTCTGGGTGACCTTAGCTTAATGTGTAGTTATACAGCATGGCTTGTTTTTACATTTTAATGAAAGCAATGTTTATTAGTATACATATGTCCTCAACCATTTACAAAGATTCCTTCCTGACTATATAGCTTTGCCCAGAAGAGATACCACACCTCAGTGAGTGGAGGAAAGAACCCTTATTAATTTATCCAACGCTGCCCTCCACCAGAAGAATGTGTAGCAAGCTCTAGCAAGCCACAGGCTTGGCTTTCTTATCTGTAAAGGGACGTGGCTGGATTACAGCAAACTTTCTTCTAAGTACTACAGAAAATCCCATCCCCATCACCCCTCGGATTCTGGGGAATCTTTTCCTGGCTGGTATCCTATTACTGGAACAGGTCGATTATCCTATAGTGCCACACTGTCCTCCCTTCTCCTGAAGCGGTTCAGTCTTCAGGACTGGCTTCACCTGAGAGTGTGTTCATGGTGATTATTTTCTAAGGGTGTAGTAACTGCATAGTTGTAACTTTTTCTTCTACGAAGACGAGTAATGATGAAACCAAGTGCCCAAATTGCAGCCCACAACCTCTTTATTCCAAGTGTCAATCCTGAAATTCAACCTAAATATGGAGGTTTTAGTTTAGAAAAGACAACTCATCACT
This sequence comes from Capromys pilorides, assembly GCA_004027915.1. Lineage (NCBI taxonomy): Eukaryota > Metazoa > Chordata > Mammalia > Rodentia > Capromyidae > Capromys > Capromys pilorides. The sequence continues at coordinate 28,379 of PVKN010002883.1, forward strand.
TGGCTCATGTGCCTGCTACTTCGAAGCAACAACCTAAGAGAAATCATTCAGTGTGGGCGTCTCTCTATCATGAAGCAGCTTGGAGACCCTTCGAAGTCACCCTAGGCAAAGAATCAATGCCTTGTTTTAGAATAACTAGAAAAAACTTAAAACGATGCTAAAGTAGGTTTGTTGGATGATCCACAGGAAGATGGTCCTCTGCCCCTCAGACAGCCCTTCCTGAAAGAACTGGAAGGCTCTGGAATGTGAACTGGGGTGGGAGCCACAGTACAGAGGCAAATATTATTCTAACACTCTCTGGCAATAAGCTCCTCTTCAGTGGAGAAAATTAGGAAGTAGCAAACTATCAGGGTCTTGATCTTCCCTCAGCTGACGCTTATCTGTGCTCATATCCTGGTGGAAAAACAAGTCAGTGAGGCTCTCTGGAAAAGAATACTTCTAACTCTGAGCAGACTGGCTTTATTCCACATAGGAATGGTGCATGAGCTCTTCAAACAGAGACACATCATTGTCTACAAATCAAAGACTGCTATTTCCGGGAGGGGGTGGGGGTGGTGTCTCCCTTGCAGTAAGGTAATGAAGACAAATGAAGCATTAAAATGCCCAAACTCTTGCACTATTAAGATTCCACACAGCGTATTAATGAAATAGCTTGTCGGGAATGGAAATTATGACATACAAAGCACAATCCTATTCCATAAAAAGTAGCTTCAACTTTAATTAAATTATTAAGACATTATCTTTAATTAATCTATAAGACATTATCTTTCTACTTCTTGCACTTCTTTTTTCCAGGTATATATAAGTTAGGGGGAAACTGCAAATGAAATATCCGAAACAAATAGGTTTCCCATCAGAGTGCAACTACACTTAAGAGACAACAGCAGCTGTCCTTCCTGAAGTGCTCTGGCTCACCCTTTCCATACCCACCACATCCCAGCCCTCCATCCTTTCTCAAGCTAAACCCTGCATGATGTCTTTGCATTCCCAGTGCCCTAGCAAAGATGGATGTGGGGCTTAGGCAAGCACAGAGGACCACAAGCCTGTGTCCTGCAGCCACCTCTGCTTTTGGAGGGAGCTGTTTCCTGTGCAAACACAGGCTACATTCGTCACCACTTTCCTTTCAGAGACAAGGGTAAAATCACCCAGCTTTCCAGGTTTTGTTTTGTTTTCCTGAGAACAGGAACTCTCATGCCAAGAAGATACAAACTGAGGACAATTAGGTAGTATATTCCACTTTCCGGGATTAGTAACAATGATGAGGTCCACTGTATGTCCTTAATGAAGCAGCCATTACCGCTTTTTTCTTCCTAGCCTTCTCCAGGGACACATAATTATGTTACCTTCCAGGCTGGCATGCAGCTCAGGAAATTTAAGGTGCTAAGTTGACAGAAAAGTGGCATAAACAATACAAATTTTTAGGTAAACACAAGCTTTTATTTCGCATGGTACTTTCCCACAAGAACTATAAAATTATATTTTAGACCTGTGCAAGTAGATGTGAGGAGAAAGAAACAGTGCTTCCTGTAAATCAATGCCTTGATAGGTCAAGTTGAGGAAGAGAGCTGGGGCAGTTCTGAAAGGACTCACACCTGGCAGCTGGAATCCAGAGGCCCAGAAACACAGCTGGAGATAATCCAGACCCCTGCTGACAACACTGGGCTGGGGGCTGGCAGGCATCCTGAGCCACTCAGTCCCGTTCAGCAAGCCAAGACTGGGTAGAGAGAGCTGGGGGTTCCAGGAAGAGAAGGCTCTCAGCCTCTGCTTCTGTAGTTCTGGAGAGACAATGGCCTTCACTTTCTGGCTGGCAGGAGGGGAGAGAGAGATCAATGTGGACAAATGAGAAGGAAGGGGAACTGCCACATCCCACCCTGAAAGGAGGGCTGCGGTCTGGATATGAGCGTAAGTTCAAGACAGCAATGGACACTGCCGCCCATTCAGAGACTGGAACCTTCAACTACATCAGAAATGGCTGCTCTGGGCTGGCCTGATAGCTCAGCTGACTAAAGTGCCTGCTTCAGCAGAGTATAGAGGGCAGGGCCAGCGACTGAGACTGGGCACGGCGGCATGTGCCCGTAATCCCAGCACACTGGGAGGCTGAAAACAGGAGAATCACTATCAGTCTAATCTATGTGGTGAGACCCTGTAGACCCTGTAGAACTTGTATTACCCGTCCTAAATGCAAGAAGGAAAGAAAGAGAAAGCAAGCAAGCAAGCAAGCAAGCAAGCACGAACGAACGAACTCTGGAACACAGAATCAGCTTGTTTCTGAACATGTAATCGTTCCGTAATTCTACTGAGCCTGTGCATGCAGTGGTGCAGCGGACAGCAGGCAGCAGACTGTGTGGCGGCTGGTGATACACAGAATGGTGTGAGCTTCATTTTAGAAAGGTGTTGGATCTATAACCATAGTGACGTAATACAGAATACCCAATTCCCTGCCCTGAGCATACAGGAACAGACACCAACGCCACCTGAACTAACGCTCCCCTTGAACACCTGAATGCAGCTCCACACTGGGGTGTTGACACTCCTCAGGCCACCACAGCTGGACCTGAAGTGGATGCCTTTAAGCACGTATCACTTGGGTGCGCATGGGCTGACAGTTGGCAGCCTCTCATCCCTGTCATCAGGCCAAAGCAAGGACTGCACTGTCTCTCTTCCCCTGGGGAATGCACACCCCCACATGTGGCTCCACTCTCAGGGCCTCAAACTCCTGTCCTGACCGCCTTCCAACTGTGCCTCTGCTCTTCCCCCTCTTTTCTTTGCAGCCAATCCTGTCACCTCAAAAGGCTCGACTCAGATCTGCTTCTAGCACTAGCTCTCCTTTGCACCCCTCCAGGGAGACGGATTTCCCCCTCACTCACTCACTCACTCACTCTCTGCAATGGAAGGAGGCAGGCCCATACTCTCCAAGGTGACTGTGGCTTTCCCCTCTCACACAGCACTGCCTCCTCCTCCTGTGGCCCTGACTGCTACCCAGCTCCTCAGGGGGCACAGGCCTGGAGGGTGTACTTCGTACAGGTTGGCATTCTGGCCACTTAAGAGCTATGTGAGCTTGGGACTTAGGACAAATTGTATTTTACTGGGTCTCAAGTGAACCCCATGTAAAATGGGGTGGTTAAAACACTCGAAGGTCGCAGGATGCTACATGCCTGCAATCTGTCCACATTGGCCCTTACCCCACAAGATGGCTATTCCCACAGCTTTCCTTTTCCTCTCCAGCCTGTGCCTCATCCTGCCACCATCTCTTTAACAGGACGGCCTCACTGTTTTCTTGCCTCTTTTCTCTCCTCTGTCCAGTCTCTCAACAGCACCCCTATCATGGAAACCACAACTAGCAAACCTGAAAGTGGAGGAATGCAGAAGGAATCCTAACAAGGGTAGAGTGTAATTATCAAGAGGGTCGGATCCCTCTGAGGGGTCTCACTACTCACTTGAAGCAGAAACACAAACTCAACATTGCTACGATGCCTTCTACCTGGTTCAAGAGAAGACACATTGTACATGAAAGCATACTCTTTTTGAAATGCTGGTAATCAGTATGAAGATGACCAACAAAGATCATCATAAAAATCCCATGTTTTAGCATTAAATTGAGCCCCAAAGCTGAAGAACCCTCCTGCAGGAGCTTTCCACATCTTCAGGGTGAAAGCCCCTCCTCGTGCCTCCCACACAGCCACTCATCTCCGTAAGCCATTTCTTCCACGCTGCTTCCACTCAACGGAGGCACAAAGATCCGTGGTGGAAGCTGTATGTGCATGTGTGCCGCCTGTGTACGGTGGGGAGTGGGGTGAGAGCCCACTAACTGTGACAGAGTGAGAACAGAGGGAGGCCAGTCCGGGCAGAGAAAGAACCTGCTAAATTTACAGAGGCAAGAAGGAACACAGTGTACTTAGAGGCAACGGTTCAGCTGTCAGAGCTTATTGTGCTGAGATGAGGGTTAGTGGATACCAATGGAAGACTGGCAGATGACACAGCCAGAGAGGGAGGCCCGGGCCCAAAGGCTCTGCATACTGTGTTTTACTTATAAGCAATTGGAAAGTTACAAAATACTGTGAACAACTGATATGGTCTTGTAATGAGGGTGGTTACAGGGAAAAAAATCCAATACTATCATGAATTCCATTTTTCTTAAATCATGAAGATGGGATTAGTGCTAATGTTCGAAACTGGTAGACATGCTAAAGGATTGAAAAAAAAAAAATCAGTGACTACCAAAGCCTAGAATGCCCTTTTCTCTTTCTCTATCTGGTGAACTCTGCCTCATTCTTAAAGATTCAGCCCAAAAGTCAATTCTGACAGTTTTCCAAATAGAAATTAATTTCTCTATTTTGTACACTTCTACTTCCAAAGGACTAACACTTGAAATTAAAATGATTCACCAATATTTGCCTCCCCTTAGACTTTCTGCTTCCAGACACCATGGTCACATTTTATTTGGCCAGGTAGCCCCATGGCTGGCACTTGATAAATACACAAAATATTTATTACCTGACAAAACCAACACTACGAAGAGGTTTGATGCTGAGACTGTCACACTTCTATATAATGTAGACAAATTTATTACTTATGTGTGCTATACACTGAGAAACATCTAAGATACTACCTTGCTCTTTTTATGGCTCTGCTTTCCAATTTTAATTATCCACAATCAAATAAAAAATACCACAAATAATCATATACTTACCTTTTGCTGCAGTCTGCAGTATACAATTATGGTGTGGTATATAACTGTTCTATCGCTAATCTCTTATTGTGCCTAACTTATAAATGATAGCTATGTGTGTCTAGGGGAAACAGTACATACAAGGGTTAGTACTGGGCACAGTTCCACGTACCACCAAGGGTCTTGGATTACATCTATTGAGTTTAAGGAGGAACTAGTGCAACATCATAATAAATGTCATTAAGACTTCTTAAGAATACTTAACTAGCCTATAGAAATCAAAATGTCTATATTACTACAACAGTGATGATATGTGACTTTTTTAAAACACAGAAGTCAGCACAAGGTAATATATACTGTACTTGTCTATGTGGCATCTTTACAAGAGAAAGTCCAAGAAAAACCAGCTGTTTCCATCTGCAGGGTCCCAGGTAAGCAGTTAAATATCTATAAGACAGATATAAATCTTAACTTTTGCAAACTGTCAGCTACAGTGAGAGGAGCACTATCACACAAAGATAACTGAAGGGTAAAATATATCCCGTGGAGTTTTAGGTTGCTCTTGTCATTTTCCAGAGAGGTAGGGTCTTGGTATCTTAAATTTGCCCATGAGCTCCGAGAATAACTTCACAAGGCTTTCTGCAGAACTGTCCAGAAAGCTCTGGTTGCTGAATCGTGGTGATTGTGACAATGCTTCAGCAAAGATGTGCTCATTAAGGTGAGTTTCAACTTGAATGGCTTGGGATCTGAACAGGGGACAATCAAAGCACATCTGGGTTGTATTTAGGGGGGGGTCACGGACATGGGTCCTCAGGGGCGTGTCGGTCCTCTCCCTCTTCCTCTCTGGCACTGTTCCCTGCTCGGCCTCCCTGCTGCCATGAACTAAGGATCTCTACTCAACTGTGTCCTTATGCCTCGAGGATGCTGCTGTGGAACAGGCAGACCATGGGCTGGGTCCCCTGAGACTGTCAACCAAATTAAACTTTTCTTCCTTTAGGTTGTGGGAATGGGACACTGTGTTCCAGCAACTGCAAAGCTAATGCAAGACAGGCATCAAAACCTTCAAGTTCAATACTACCTATGCCGTGGGTACTGCTTTCAAACTTCAGTTACAATACTTTATTTCAGTCTGAGCCAGAGGGCCATGTACAGAATGTGCTGATGATCATGACAGTTCAGACCTAACTGCAGGTCACTGAGTGACAGCTTTGCTTGTTTTCAGGACTAAAACACATAAAACACAAGACACATGGAGAGTCAGATTCACGGGGGAAACACACGAGAACGCAGCCCCCAGCATGGGAAGCACAGGCGCACACATCTGAAGTACATTACTGACAAATCGCTCCACTGGGAAGATAGTTCATATCCTATGGGCAAGGGCTGTACTTCTAGGAAAGCATATTTTCTTCAATCTGGGGACGGATCCAATAATAACATGGAATTCCTACAATTATTTTGCTTTGAAAACATCAGAGTTTAATAAGATTCTGGCTTTTTTAGTCATGAGTTGACTTGCTCTTTTGGGCCAAGAATTACTGTGACAGAGGGCAGCAGAATAGATGTTCTTTTCTTAGTTGAGAAAGAGGAGCTTCAAATAGCCTTCCAAATTTTCTGTACATGTGTTCTGTACAAGAGAATGCTACCATGATAGCATGTCAAGAGTCAGGAATGTTTTAAATCTGTGTTATGCTAATGCATATTTTACATATTATATAATTTCATTTATCCCCAGAGTAGAGAAGTTCTTCAAATTAAGATGAACTACTAACAGACCAATTGGAAACAAACAAAAAGCAGCCAAGATGATTGTATAATGCCACCTTCTTTTGAGACAGAATCTTAGAACAGATAAATGTGATAATTAATTACCAGACTCTTTATTTGATTAAGTCTTTTTGAAACTAGATATTCCAGGACAGTTTTCACTAATTAGCTTGAGTAGGCATGATATTAACACCTTAATTATCTAGCAAAACATGACCCACCACTCTCACCCCTCACACCCTTCTGAAGGCTTCTAACAGACAGAAAAACCATGGCCGGGGCTCTGGACCTAAGGAGTGCTTGAGGAACGCCTAGCAGCTCAACCATCCTCATAAGGCTAAATGACTCTGATGCTGGTACCAGAGCCTGACGCTCTGGTAACACAGACAGGTGTTACTGGCCAGAGGAATAAAAAAAGCCCTAAGTTCTCAGTAGGAAATGAATCAAGTAATCATTTGATTGAAGATTTGAAACTATAGAGACTGGAGATATAGCTCAGTGGCATAAGTTCCTGCCTGGCAAGTGGCAAGTGGAAGGTCCTGAGTTCAATTGCCAGTATCAAAAACAACACAAAACAAAACAAAACAAAACAAAACCAAAAAAAGAAGCTACATACAAATGAGAGGAATGAGAAAAACTGTGATGACTATTCTGTATGTGCACATATGTGCTTTTTGAAGTCCCTGATTTCTGAGTTCACCTATCCAGCTGGCATATTAGTTTTCCTTAAATTTGTTTGCATTAGTTGGTGGAAAGCAAAGTCTATACATCTTTCTTATTAGCTTCCAAAGGTCTGGAGTCTTGCAACTAGCACGGGTGAAATCTGTAGGCTGCTGAGGTCACTCACTGCCTGGGCCACACAGGTTTTTACTTGTCACCAGATTCCATACCAGGCCCAGTGTTCTCTGTGTTTCCTGAGCTCCTCAACCAGTATTCAATTGTTTAAGTTTTTTTAAATAGATTTGAGCACTTTCAAATCTGTACTTTGTTTTCATTCACATGGTTTGATTAATTTTGATTTAACTCAAATGCTTATGAAAGGAATGTGCCAAAGATTCCCCTCCGCTGGCCTCATCCAGAACGAGTCAGTGTCAGGCTGCGAGTGCAGGAACTCTGGCAAGCTCCGTTTCCAAATGCTGCCGTTTATTCACAAGAAGCGGTGTGCCATCTACCTGCCAAGAGTCTGTGATCAGAATGCAACACAGCGCCACAAGACAAGTTCTCCCGAGTGCAAGAAAACCAGGACTGAGGAATGGGAATTAAGCATCCTGGATTCTAAGTGGAAGCAGCTGAGAGTGACAATCTAGATGCCACAGGACAGAAAGGACAGTCCATGACTTCGCCTCTGGCCATGTGCTGTGTACTCAGCTTCTGCACACAAGATCCTTCTCCTTTTTCTCTCACTTCCCTTCCTGGCATGGCAGTGCTTGGAACCGTCACAATGTGAGAGGACAGATACCATCTTCTGAGGTCACTGTCATCCCCAGATAAGAAAACAGACCCAGATAACATGAAAAGCTTGCCCTGAATTAGTGCAGAAAGGGGCCTGGGTTACAGCCCACCAAACACCTACTGTGTGCCCTGCAGGGAGGAGCAATGAAGAGAGGAGCACCCTGTAGCTCTTGAACTGCTTCCAGCCATGGTAAGCCTTTCAGCACCTTCAATGAGGCACACAGCCCGCGGGGCACGCGTGCCACAGGTTCCCTAACCCTGGTTCAGCACAGAAACACACCTGCTTACACAGAGTAATAACAAAGAAAGTGCAGGTACAGAATGTCGGGTTTTCTGAGTTGGGGGCTAAGAAGAAGCTGGAGGTGACTCTTGGATTCTGGGGCACAGTGCAGCCGAATGGTTTCCTCTGTGCTTTTGCTTACCAGGCAGGACCCTTCCAATACCACACACTTCCTCCATAAAAAGAAACGTGACTACAATCAGCCTCCTGGGTTTAGCTGCTCTGTCTATCATTCAGGGGCATCAGCATTTTCCACTGTGGCTTTACTCAGAATCTCATGGGCTCAATACAGTCTATTATTTTGTGTGTGTGTGTGTGTGTGTGTGTGTGTGTGTGTGTGAAAACAGAAGTCATATTTTAGGCAACGTGTTAGCTGAAAGATAACCTGAAGTTTTCAGTTACTTTGGAGCTAGGGAAAAAATAAAACAAAAGCAGGAGTTTGGATATAGTATCTCAGAAAACAAGAGACACAAGTGGGCTGGACATAGGTTCTAATATAAATTGAGAATGGGCAGGAGCCAGGAGGGAACCTGTGAACCCAGTTTTCTGCACTGTGTACAGCTGAGAAGAAACCCTATTCAAGTACATGAACATCATAAACATGTACTTCTGTGCAAAAATAACTGGTTTGGGTTTTTCAGTAACTTTTAAGAAAGACATATTTATAGACAAAAACTGATAATGTTATAGAACAAAAAGTTAGGGACAAATTGTACTAAAATAAATATAGAATGGCTGTGGATGACATATTAAGTTCACTTGTAAAAAAAAGATACAAACAACTACACAAAATATTCTATAAAACTTATTTTGATCCTAGTAAAAATAAGGGCGAGGTATCGCTGTACAAATTACCTGATTAATGTCTGCCCTGCAGAGGCTGTACCTGAAACACAGTGAGAGTGACAGCAGCAAAGGAAAGGCCACGATCAGGTGCGCACACCCTGGTGAGCAGAGCAAGCAGGGCAGGGAATAATCCGAGACCTAAGTCTACTCCTTGACAAACAGCCCAGCTGGACTGTGACTGGAGCTGGGTGACACAGAGAACAGGGACACATGCAACACAGCCTATGGAGAGCCACTGCCAACCACATCTGTGGGGCATCATTTCTCTCAGACAAGAATCACCATGCCAGACAGAATTGCTATGTAACAGTCACTGAGTTTGGTTTCTGTTTTAAAACAAACTAGATTTCACCAGGCAGCCCTACTGGCATCCCCAAACCGTACTATGTGACAAGAGGAAGCCCAATTCGACTAGTAGTCACAATATTCCTTGGATTTGGAGGACAAAAGTGACAACCACCTAAAGCATCACTGGGACAAGTCTGTTTTGGGCTAAGTGCCAATGAGCAAGTATGGAGGGAAGATGGCAGGTGTTGAGGACCCTAAGCCCCAGGGCCAGTAGGACACAGGCCTTGGAAAGGAGGCACGTATCCACAGAACCCCACAGCTTTCTGCAGTCAGAAAATAACATCTAAAGGGAACTCATGGGAGTGCGATGCATGATAGGGCAGATTACAATTGGCCACAGGTTCTTTGAAGCTGCTCCTGGTCAGCGATGGGATCTTCTCTTCCTCTCCTGGGATAAGGGCTCAGCTGTGCCTAAGCTGCTCCGAGCAGCAGTGCAGTGATGCGGGGATCCCAAGTCCTGGTCTCTAAGAGCTCTACTGCTTCCTCTTTCCCTTCTGCCACTGCATGAAACAGTCCAGGAGGAGACCATGAGGAAAGCCCGTCCCGCATCCCTGCTGAGTTTTCAGCCCCATGAGTGACACCACACCCGAGACGACCAGCTAGCTGACTGAGAGCTGCCCAGTCCACACAAGAACTGTAGAAAGTAAAACAAACAAAACAAAACTATGCTTTTCTCAACAACATACTTCTTCTGAGGCTTCCTGTGACACAGCAATAAATTCCTGAAATGTGTGTATTTTGTTAATTTGTACTCTACTGATATAAGTAAATGTGTCAGTAAGATATCTCATGGATTTATTTCCTGGTTTTAAAAACACTATTATGAAAAACAATGCAGTAAAAGAACACAAAAATTATTAATGATTTTGAGCCAGTAACAACTTATCCTCCATTTTCATATCTATACATTCCTCATGGAGTAAAAATGATAAAATATGAAAAAAGTGAAAACACAGCCAGGCATGGTGGCTCATGGATATAATTCTAGCGCTCTAGGAAACTGAGGCAGGAGGATTCCAAGCTCAGCCTGGGCAGCTTAGCAAGCTACTGTCTCAAAATAAAAAATAAAAAATACAAGTAGAAAGGGCTCCATGCAAAGGTCCTGTTCTATCATTAGTACAACCAAAAAATGAAAATAAAGAAGGGAAAACTAAGTGTCAAGACACATTACCTTTGAAGCTGTTTCCTATATGCTGCTTAAAGACATCCATCCTATCGTTTTCACTTACAGCAGTGTAAGCGGCTTACACATTTCTCTACCTTGGTGTTTGGCAACATTCGTATACACACATCCTGCACATGCACACAGACACTGCACGCACAGAGGTACTGGGCACTCCGTAGACAAGGCCGAGCTCTAAAGGCCAAATCCACTAACCCTTTTCCTTTTCTACTCTGTCCTGAGAGGTTTGGTGACCTGCCTACAGCTGACATCATGCTCAGCAGAAACGTTTGAAAAGACACGGCAGAGTATCTGGAAAGCAAAATCAGGCCAAGGGAAAACAAATCGTTAAAAGCTAATTATATGCTGCGTAAGAAGAATGTCTAAACAGGACCAAGTTCAGGAGGACAGACAAAAGCCAAAAATGAATGGTGGGCATGAAGGGAAAGCACAGTGCTAGACAGAGAGATGGAATAATCTACACGCGCAGAGATCAGAGCGAGGAAGGAAGCTGGCACGCAGTAGGGGCAGAAGTGGAGAGCGACGTTACACAGGAGGAGAATTCCGAGGAATGACATTATGCTTGGTAAGTGAGAAATAATAAATTAGTGAACTGAGAACATGGGACTCGAGAGGAGATCCGTGGAGTGAACACGGCCTCGCACAGAGATAGGCAGGTAAGCGTCTGAGTGCTGAAGCAGCCTCACTGGAAACTGCAACTCCACACAGAAAGGAAGGAAAGAGGAAAAAATTATGCTTTCAAATGCAGGGGGATTGGGGTGTGGTAGCTATGTCTCTAAACGTAGCACTGCGAAAGCTGAGGTGAAAGGATCATGAGATGGAGATCAGTTTGGACAGGGTGAGATCCTGTCTTAAAGAAAAAAGGGGAGAAAAGATACTGCAAAGCCCCAGAAGTCCTTTTTCTAGTCTATTAAAATATACATTTTTCCAAAAGAGGGGCTGTTCCTATTACCACAGGGAATTTATATAGCTGAAGTTTCAGATTCTTTACTGAATCTGAAAGATTCAGATTTATTTCTTACTAAATGTAAAAGGCTTCTTCTCTGCCCTTGCAATTTCCAATAATTAATTAGCTTTGCTTTCATATGGCTCTAAGCTCTCTGTTACGCTCTTTATAAAAACACAAGTAGATGTCAGTCACAACAGGATTTTATAGACAGTA
>PVKN010002884.1:0-40097 GCA_004027915.1 Capromys pilorides
AATGTATTAATTATTATAACTGTCCTACTAATCTGTTGTGAAACTATCTCATTGCTATTTCTTTCTCACTAAAATTAATTTTAAAAAAACAAAAATGGAACTATCTGATTTGGACTTTGAATATCAAAATCACGAATTAAGTAAACCTCATCTTCTTCATAATTAGCCTATATGAGGTCTTCCATTATAGTGATGGAGATTTCACTAATAGAAGAATGGTACAGCCCTGGGGTACAAGTATAAGCTCTGGACTCATCCAGGACAGAAATTAGCAGATTGTTTATTTCCAAGGGTGAAAGTGGCCTTGGTGACAACTGAACTTCTGAACAGGGTTCAAACCCTCATCCCAGAAGCCTTCATAGAAATGGTGACTTTCAGGCAGAAGAAGGCCACTTTGAGACTGCTCAGGAACAATCACTCTTTGTTGAGCATTTTGTTGTTGTTCCTATCAAACAGTGTGGCTCTGAAAAATAAAACGTTTCCATTTCTAACTGCTATGCTTATTTCATGTTAAGGAAGAAATGAAATTATATAATAAATATCTCAGAAATTAAAATCCTAGTACTAATCTTAAAAGTCTAATAAGACCCTGCAAGGGTATTTATGAAAATATACTACAGAATGATAAATAATATTTTAAAGTTCCATAAATTACATCCTTGAATGCAGTGTTGTCTAGACCAAGGTTTTCTCTAAGGAAAGATGAGTATCTTATTATGTACAAGAAAAAAGTTGCAGGTAAAGGGATGGAATCATTCCTCACTGTGGTTCCAAGTCTTGCACAAGCCCAACTTCTTGAATACTTAATCCATCTAGTCGTTCCCACTGGAGCCCACTTCAGGAATCTATGAAATTTAGGGAATCTCAGAAGACCCAATTGGTATGACCCTTATCAAAGTTCGGTGTGTGTTTCATTTTGTGTCCTGTGGGTATGGAGCTGGTTGGAGATTATAGTGTAGTCCCCCCAACATACATACTTTTGCTTTCTGTTTTTTATTAGCTATACTCAATTATCTGAAAATAATAAATGGTAATTTCCACAAGTAAAGGATTAATAAATTCATAAGTTTTAAGTTTCATGCATTGTGTCATGAAATCTTATGCTGTATAACCCTATCCTAGAATCATGTCTTTGCCCGGTGTATCCACACCATAAATATTACACTTTTGTTAGTCCCTTAGTAGCCATCCTAGTTTACAAATCTACTTTAGAGGCATTACAGCGCTTGTGTTCAGGCAACTCTTATTGCATTTAGTAATAGCCCAAACTAGAATAATGCACATATGACAAAGAAAAAAGCTATAGAGTTCTTCCTCTAAATTAAAAGATGAAAGTTCTCAATTTCATAAAGAAAGAAAAAAATCATATTCTCTGGTTGGTAAAAATCACACCTATACATGGAGGGTTTTGTATAAAATTTTTCGTATTTGGTACAGAGTCTCACTATGCAGCTCAGACTTGTAGTCATCCTCCTGTCTCAGCCTTCCCAGCACTGCGATTACAGGAGTGAATCATCATACCTGGTCTCGGGTGGTCAGAATGGTACACCCAGGGTGGGGCCAGTATTGCAAATGGTACCAGGAATTGAACCCAGGTCTTTGTGCTTGCCTGGGCAGGCTCTTAGACTACTGAGCTATCACTGTGGCCCCTGTGTATGTTGTTCTGAAGGACAAACTTCATGCTAGTTTTGTTGCTGCTGCTCACACTGAAAAAGTTATAGCCATGGTGTGTAAGAATGGCTTAGTTAAGATGGGCAGGATTTGCATTTGTGATTTAAAGACATGAGCAGAAAATATGTTCAGATTGACGACAACATGGTGTACTAGGATGTACAGAAGTTGGTAATGTGCAGGTGATGGCGTTGCTGGACTTCTGTTAAGAAAGTGTTTCCAGAAAATCTTCTTTTGAATTTGATGGTAAGTTCTGTGATTTGTCTGAGTTCCAGCTGTGGACAACATATCAACATATGAACCACAGATGACTTGTCTGAAGACTGGCTGGGGGACAGCCAGCCACCTCCTGAGCAGCCTGGGGTGAACTCTAGGTAACAGAGGGGTCTATGCTGAGTGCTGGAAAAATCTGTAATCTAGTTTTTGTCTTTGTAGAAACATAAGTATGAGATGGATAATGAAGAAATATCTCACTCAATGTTTATTTCTGAAGCAATGATAAGTTACTTCATTGATTTTCTGTCAGCCTCATCACATACTCCAGTATCAAAGACTAGAACTCAATCATATAGTTGGCTCATTATTCGATTAATGCACCCACTAAAATTCTAACAAGGGACAGTGACTTTCAGGACAATGGGTAGATGACCATCCCAAGAAGTCCTTGCAATCATAGAATACAGTCCAGTAGCACAGTTACAAAGTAGCAGTAGGCTTTGTGATAGACAAGCACTGATGAGATGGAAGCACAGGGAACAGGGAATCATCATGTCTGGCACATCAGGGGAGCTTCCAGGGGAAAGGAAGTGTAAACAAAAAGCTGAGTTATGCAGAAAAGAGAGCAGCTCTCTGTGCCAACCAAAAGTCCTTATAGCAAGACTTCTTTTCTAAAGCTCATCTGTGCATGAACTTGGTCCCGAAGGAGCTTTGCTCTCATGGACAAGTTCAGAACTTGAAGCTCAGTGACTGTGGAAGGTAAGTCTTTGGCTTAGCGAAATTCTGACCGAGGCCTCCCATCTCACCTCTAGCTTATGGAGAAGCAGTCACCATCCAGAGGCCAGGAAAAGACAGTAGATACGTGGGTCTCATTGACTCTTAGGCACATATGACTCAGAGAATAATCAGATTGCCAAGTATGGAAAAGAATATAGTGCACTTCCTGGAATTTAGCAGCTCTTTTTATATTAACTCGATAGCACTGTGCTAGGCTGTATGATGATTTCCCAACTTCACCGTATTCAATTCTTGGTCTTACCTAAGAGCCTAACTTTGCTGGAGATCTGCATAACAATTATTGTAAAAATGAACATAGGATTTGGCAGAGTTAAACTGCATTCTGTTACCTATATTACTTACTGTGATGCTATTAAAGTGATACTTTACTGGGGCAGTGTCTTGGGTGGCACCTAAGAAAATGTCAAGAGTTTTTATAACAGAGCTTGGTAGAGAAAATGCAGTAATCCATGCTACATAAGTCCTTGTTCACATTTGTAAATCTGGAGTATTAAGTCCTTGTGCTTGAACTCCAGCAGCAGAATACAACATGGATTTGAGGCTTGCTCTCTGTTCTTTTCTTTCCCTTCCCAATACTAAGGACCTTGCTCAGTAAATAAGTCCCTTGTTGACAGATCCTATGAATGAGTCCCAAAAACCATTTCTGCTATTGCTAATGTGATGGCTGTATTTATTGGTTTTCTGTCATTATGACAAAATATCTTAGATAATTAACTTTATGAAGACATCAGTATGCATTGTATTCATTATTGTGTCTGTCCTACTAAACTGTTTTGAAACTGTCTCATTGTTCTTTCTTTCTCATTGAAAATAATAAAATTAAAGAAAAAAGAAGAAAGGCTTACTTTTGTGTCACAGTTCTCGGGGTAGGTTCCAATCTATGATTAGTTGACCTCGTTGCTTTGGGCACCTGGTAGCAGGACTGGGTAGTGAAGCAAAAGCATTTGCCTTATGGCCAGGAAACAAAAGAGAAAGTGCAAATGGGAACAGGACCTCATAGTCCCCTCTGAAGGCACAGCTCCCATGACCTAAAGACCTCCCTCTGGGTCCCATGCATAAAGCTCCAGCATCTTCCAGTAGCACACTCTGAAGACCAAGACTTCACATGTGGGCATTCTGAGGGACATTCAACATGTAGTCTATGGTAAGAGCTTCGCCTTAAAGTGTGTGGAACTTTAAGCAGTGTCAAAGTATTGGGAATTCGGCTGTCAGTACCATGAAAGGTGGCTTTCCTGACAGTTTCATTTGCTTTTGTCTTTGGACTCTATCATACTCTGCGTGTGTGTGTGTGTGTGTGTGTGTGTGTGTGTGTGTGTGTATGTGTATGTGTGTGTGTATGTGCAGGGAGCGACATATGATGGTTAAGCTGCTGAAGCCACTGGGCTGGCAGTCCTGACTGCTTTGAACTCTCCTGCCACAGCAGTCAGGGACCTTACTGGTTGGTGGGTTTGAGAAGTGAAAGGAGACACAGCCCTTATTCTGCTCCTAACTCTTTGTGGCGTGCGTTCTGGTGGGCTTGCTGTTTGTGGGTGAAGCAGGCTCCTTGTGAAGCCTTTAGGGCCACTTCTGACTGGCTGGACAGCTAATTAGTTTAGGAAGACAGAGGCCTGCCTGAATAGGCCACGCCCTCCACATCAGCACTGGGAATGGTGGTAAGGTGCTGCTTTGACACCTGTGTACCTCAAGCTATGTCTAACTCTAAATTTACCAAAAATGTGATCAACAATGTTGGCCTCTTTAATGATTTGGATGCCTCCTACCTCAGTGTATGAGCCATCATCACCTGTCATTCCTACTTTGTCCTTATCCATCAAGAAATTCAGACCCAAAGGAATAACAATGTCACCTTAAGTGCTACCATGCACAACAAGATGTAAATAAAATTAAAAGATAATTGTATGGTTTCTCAGTTTTTCAGGAATGAAGAACTAGTGAGATTATATTACCAAATATGCCTCCAGTAATAATTTTATTTTATTTTTATTTTTTATTTATTTATTTATTTTTGGCGACATCAGGAATTGAACTTAGGACCTTGTGCTTGCCAGTCAAGTACTTATTCTACTGAGCTATCTTCCTAGCCCTAAAAGTTTTATTCTTGCAGCCTCAGTTTCTATTCATTTATTACCACCCAGTTTCTACTGATGTACTTACTGTTGTGCATGTACCTTTTCTCCTATATTAGCTACCAGGGTGCATGTTTTGGCTGCTGACATAATGTGAGACAGTGGACTAACATCATCTTGGTTTCTGCATACAATTGTTTAAAAATGAGATTTTACAAGTGTGAGAAGCCTTTTGCAGAACGCATTGCTCCGGGGAAGTGCTCCCTCTGCTTTCAGAAGGTCCTGCCAGGCCCCTCCTTGGGCATTTGGCACCTGCTACCTCCTGTTTGAGTCTGGTTGACAGTGAGTTGCTACTCCTTTCCACAATAGGAGCAACCCTTTGATTAAGGTCTGAACTGAAAATGGGTTCCTCCTTCAAGCAGAAACCCAGATGCTACTATCCTGGCTCTAAAAATGATGAAGCACGATTTCCCCTCTTCCAGACACAGAGACCCGTGCTTCACTGTCAACCCACTGCATGCCCACTGTTATCGGGTTTACTGCTTCCCCTCCCCGTGGCTTAGGCTTTTCACTCACAGGAACCACATATAGGTTCCCTCGCCTCCAAGTCCCTTATTTTTCCTGTTTCCTCTCTAAGTGAATCAGTATCCATGGAAACCACTGAAGATTAATACTCAAAATAGACATTCATTTCTCTCTGAACAATACAACACAAATAAAGATTGTTTCAGGAATGATCTGAATCCTTGCAGCAAATTAGGAGGTCCGGTTGTAGCATTAGGCTAACAGGGCAAGGCTGCCTCTGTGAACATTTTCTTCAGCATCTAAATGTAAAGTGGTGGAAGGCCAGCACAGTGTGTTGATGACATGTGGAAATATGAGCTTGCACAAAGACTGGATCAGGTCATTTAATAATATCTGTGGTACGGTTTTTGTGTATTTGTGCCCCCCCAAAGCCTCATACAGTCATTGAGGTGCAGTACTACAGCTTAATTAATTCATGATCCAAGGCTGGGATTATGGATCTAGGTACTGTTGAGATTATGGGTTTGGGTACTGCAAGGATTATGGGTGTGAGTGCTACACCTAGCCTCGGGTGGATAGCCTGAATATAACATAAGAGAGACAGAGAGACAGACTTGCTCTCTGTAG
This sequence comes from Capromys pilorides, assembly GCA_004027915.1. NCBI lineage: Eukaryota > Metazoa > Chordata > Mammalia > Rodentia > Capromyidae > Capromys > Capromys pilorides. The sequence goes on from PVKN010002884.1 coordinate 5,904, forward strand.
CCATTGTTGCTGCTACTCCTCCCATTTGCTCTGGCTGTGTTGTTGTCTTCTGTTGCCATGAACTGCTGCTCTCTGCCATGTGCCACTCTACCTTGGAGCCAGTTGAGTAGGGACTGAAACTTCAGTAACTGTGAGCTAAATAAACTTTCCCTTCCTTCATTTTGGGTGTCAGGTATTTGTCCCAGCAATGAGACAAGAATAACTGAGGCAACCTGCTAGGACTGGGCCCACCAGACTTCGGTAGAACTGGGATACCATCCATAGTGTTGGGATAATGGTGATGAGAGCATCGAGCCTGTCCTACTGCGACACAGCCCTGTACCTAGAGTGAGCAGCTCCAGGCAGTTTAGCTAATTATCTTGGTTTGCCTTCTTCATGGCCCATAATACCATTTGGTGTTACACACCTTGTTTGTTTAATGAATGAGTTCTTCTTTCTTCCACTGTTAGATTCGCTGGGAACAGAACAATGTTCTGAGTCATCCTAGAGGCTCACAAGCCACATCCTTGGCTTAGCAGAAAGCAAGAAACACCTAGACTTGAAGTCGTATCAGTATTTCACTCAATAAGAAAGAAATAATTGCCCCGAAGAGTTAAATCCCTCTCCCTGCAAGATCAGGGAGTGGGTGTCGCAAGGTGAGGGGGTGATGTCGGCCACTGGGTTAGGACCAGATAACATAAAGAGATGAGGAAAGACTGCGCTGACCACCAAACAGAAGTCCTGGGGTTCACAGAGGTGCCGCTACTGCACTAGAATTCCACAAGCTGCAAAACTGGGAGTTTGGACCTAGTCAGCTGACTATTTGACATTTAATATATGGGTAGATGTTAAATGTTGGGATTTTTTGTTGTTGTTGTTGTTGTTACCAATGGAGCTGAATATTTGCTCTCTCTTCTTAGGGATTGTTGAATCCATGAATTTTACCCTCTTTTATGCTTATGTTTCCTTTAAGGGGTTTAGTTTTTAAACTTTAAAGAATTATTTAATATTTTATATTTTACAAACAATAAGATAGCTCTTTGCCCATGGATTTGTGATACTTAATTATTCTTCTTTATGATTGTCTTTTGATTTTGACATCACAAAGAAGTTTTATGTTTTTACAAAATGAAATATAAGCAATACCTGCTTCTTTTTTAAAAGCAATATTTATTTATTTAATTGGTACAGGGCCTCCCTCTGCAGCTCAGACTTGTAGTGATCCTCCTGTTTTCAGCCTTCCCAGCCCTGGGATTACAGGTGTGCACCAACACGCCTGGTCTTAGTAATCAGCATGGCATGGGATACTGGGGATTGAACTCAGGACCTTGTGCTTGCCAGGCAGGCACATAGATCGATGAGCTACCTCCCTAGCCCTATACTTCCTGCTTGTTCTGTCTGGAATTTATATTTTTCCTCTCCTGAATGTTGAGCATTTACAGCTATGTCTTCCTCCTAGAGTAAGATGGCTATATAAACTTCATTTATCAAATAATTCTTCCTTTCTTGTAGATTTGTGATGTCCTTTATATCATAAATATCCAATATACTGATTGTTTTTATAGCGTCTGACTCACTCATCTGTCAATTACCATAACTAAAATGTTTTCAAAATTATTGATGCTTTGATTCAGTTAGAAGAAAACCTTCTTTATCAACTGATCTTATTTAAAAATAATAATAATTTCAAGCAATTCTACCTATATTTTTTATGACATTTAGAATGATATCTGTAGAAGAAATTTATTTTGGGATTTTGAGCATCTTTGTTGATTTGAGATGAACCTGTGTCTTTATAGAAGCAATCATAACAGTACTCAGTGCTCACTGAAAGATTTTCTTATTTCAAAAGTGATTCATGGACCAATAGCTCAGCTGACTAAGCACCACAAGCCAAGGGACCCTGCCCCTGGGCACACTGAGTGGGCCACCAAGACCAGGTATGGCGGCTCACACCTATAACTGATGCACTGGAGAGGCACTACTACGCCAAGCTCTGTGGTGAGAACTTGTACCAAATTACACTAAAACAAAAGAAAACAGAGTGATACATAAGTATTCTTTCACTTAATGTTTAAAAGAACCTTATGTGATAGGTGCCATTATAGTACATGTTGGACAAGTGAGGCCAAGACAAATGACCTGACTTTCCACCAATCACATAGTTGAATATAGGTGGGGTCTGGACTTCGTCTCAGGAGTCTGTCCCTTGCTCATGTGTGGCCATCCTTTCCTTTCCAGTTATATTTCCACATCTTAGTATTGTTGTATTGCTTTGTTTTCATAGATTTTTGTTCTTTCACAGTTACACAAATTTCTCCTTGGTAATAACCATATGCTTTTGATTTTGTTCATTTTTTTTCTGTCTACAGAAATAGTTAATTTTGATGTAACTGTTACTATGCTTTTATGTTTGTAGTGTATGTGGCCAACTTCAGGACCTACTGAAAATATCCTCAGTGTGTTGTCTTGAATTTTCAAGAGCAAAAAATGATAATTGTTCATCTTGCTAAGATGGAAATTCTCCCTAGATTTATCCCAGATGCGATAAAATTCTCATTGAAATTCAGCTGGCTTCACAGCAGAAACTGGCAAGCTGAGCCTAGAATGTATTATGGAATGCAAGGGGCCTGCAACAGCCAACCTGGGGGTGTGAAAAGGAAGCTAAGCTGGAGGGACCGCACACCCAGAATTTCTCATCTTACTAAGAAGCGACAGTAACGCAGGCAGTGCGGCGTTGGCATAAAGATAAACGGATAGATCAACAGAATAGAATCGAGAGTCCTGAACAAGAGTACAAAAGAAGGAAGTGAGCAGGAGGTGGGTGGAGGAGGGAAGGTGAGAAGGAAGGATGAACGGCTGCGAGGAGGAGTTAGGGCACGCGATGCATGTGCACCCAATCTGCGCAGTGACTGCGAGCACCACGTGCTACCACAGGAACTACTAAAAAATGAACTATGACTGCTGCTTTTAAGAAAACTGCTTCCATCTTTGTTTCTGATTTTTATTTTGACTCTTTAAAATAAAATTAAATTCAACTTAAATCAATAAAATCATAGAAAAAGAGTTGAGAGTTCAGAAAGCAAAGCAACATAAAGCAGCAGAGTCCTCGCCCTGAGCGTCAGTTGGTTTTCAACAAGGACTCAGCGATGCTTAACCGTTTTAGCAACTTGACTAAATTAAGGCATGGCTAAACGGCTGACAAAGCATTGTTTCAGGTGAGTCTTTGTGTGCCTTTTCTGTGGGGGTGGGCACGCTCTGTGGTGCCCTGAGCAGGGGGCATCTGCCCTTGGACAGCGTAATCAGGTGTGCCCTGGTTAGAATAAAAAAAAACAACACAGAAAAGTCAAAGTTCTGTCTCTGTCTCTCTGTCTCTGTCTTCCTATCTCTGTCTCTCTCTGTCTCTGTCACTCTCTGTCTCTGTCTGTCACTCTGTCTCTGTCTCTCTCTCCCTCCCTCCCTCCCTCCCCCTCTCCGTCTCCCTCCCCCCTCTCCCTCCCCCTTCTCTCTCCCTTCCCCCCTCTCTCTGTCTCTCCTCCCCACCAGAACTGCAACGTATCTTTATTCTGCTTCCCTTGGAAATGAGAACCTCAACCTTCCAGACAACTGGCTTCTGAGACAGCACCAGTTTGCCCTCCCCGTCAGCTGATCCTTCAGCCTTTTGCTTTAAACTGAGCACAACGTCATTGGTTTCCCTGATTCTGAGGTTCCAAGGTCTGATTGAGCCACATTGCTACTATCTGAGGGTCTTCAGGCCTAGAAAGCCCATCATAGACTCTCAGCCTCTATAATCATGTGAGCCAGTCCTTCTAATACATCTACTCTCCTCTGTCTCTGTTTACAGCTTATGGTCTTATTGATTCTGTGTCTTTGGAGGACTTTAATCAGTCTGGATAGGCAGTACACAGTTCAATAGGCAAAGAAGAGATTTTTCAAGAGATAGTGCTGCTGGGCTGGGCCGATAGCTCAGTGGTCTTACTGCCTGCCTGGCAAGGGCAAGGACCCAGGTTTGATCTCTAGTACCACATGTTTTTTTTTTTTCATTTAAAAATTTTTATTATATATATAATTTTATTAATTTTAATGAGAAAGAAACAATGAGACAGTTTCAAAACAGGTTAGTAGGACAGCCACAATAATTAATACCATGCATATTGTTGTCTTCATAGTAGTTGTTTAGAGTACAAGGTGCAGACATAATAATTTGTTTAAACACCATTAGTAAAATTCTTTCTTCTCATTGAACTAAGAGAAAGTAGATGTATATATAGACCAATAATGCATAACAGTAATGGTTACCAGCAGAACTGGCAATGTCAGAAGCTATTGATGTCTTGCTAGACCTGGAACCCTGGTGTGCCAAGCTGTCCAGAAACCAGGCATGGTGGCACATGCAGGGGAGGCTGACATAGGAAGACCACTACAAGTCCAAGTGGCACATTGAGACCCTGTACTCAATAAAATAAAAGTGAAATGGTGCTGAAGCAATTTGATATCCACATCCAACTGGACCCCCACTTCACATACAGAAATAATTCAAAATAATCAAAGATCTAATATAGAAGAATAAAAACTATATAACACTGAGAAATAAAAGCATAGTGTAAACATCTGCGAAGTTGGAGTAGGCAATGGTTTTGATACATTTGGGAATCTGATGTCAAAGGCTTGCAAGTTCAAGAACAATCTGGGCTAAGATAGTGACACCCTGTCTCCAAGGGGGGAAAAAAAAAATAAACACCCTAAGACACCTTAATTAGGAAGAAGGTTTTAGTTTAAATCTTGTCATTATCAAGCAACGAGAAAGTAAAATAAAAAACCAAGCTTCTACTCAATAAATTCTAATTGCATGAATAAAGAGAAGAAAATAGAAAACACTAAAAGTAAACACAGAAATAAATGCTCACATTAATTTGAAATGAACTTATTTTTTCTGAACAAAATGCACAAGAATTCCCTCAAAAACAATTTGGGGTCATATGGTGACCTTAAACTGATTTTTTTCCTGCTAGTTACAATACTGTAATCATACTATAAAAATTACTACAGAGCTCAGAAAAGAGAGCATTTTTCAAGCCTATTTAGTGCAGTGAACACAGCCTGTTAACTGAACAGGATAAAACTCTGTAACCTGGTTCTACTCTGAACACCAATGCATGCAACAGCTGAAATGTTAGAGGACAGAATGTAACACCACAGTCAGGGAATAGTTTGTGACACCTCTGTGGAGATTGTGGAGACTTGCCTAGGGAAACCAGGAAGCGGGGAGATCAGAGTGACTTTCTCATGTGGTACCCAATGGGGAAGGACACTTGCTCATCACAGCTGATAGAATGGCATTGGCTCACTTTTTCCTTCCTTCAGTAATAAAATTTTGAAAATAAGAAAATGGGCCAGGGATATAGCTCAGCATCATAAGTGCCTGCCTAGCAAGTACAAGGTTCGGAGTTGCATCCCTGGTATGGAAAAAGAAGAAAGAGAGAGAGAGAGAGAGAGAGAGAGAGAGAGAGAGAGAGAGAGAGAGAGAGAGAGAGAGAGAGAGAGAGAGAGGAGAGAGAGAGAGAGAGAGAGAGAGAGAGAAAAGAAAGAAAGAAAGAATTTCAGAAGACGGTTTGCTTGACATGCTGCTTAATCCACACAATCATTTTAAAGGAAGGAATTGCACTAGAATCGAGGCTATTAAAGCAGGACTAACCACAAGTGCCTGTCATTACTGTCACTGTTTAACTTGCAGCCTGGACCTTCAATGAAAAAAATGAAAACGAAAGACAATGATTAAATAGATTATGTTCTTTCTTTCTTTCTTTCTTTCTTTCTTTCTTTCTTTCTTTCTTTCTTTCTTTCTTTCTTTCTTTCTTTCTTGTGGTACTAGGGATTGAACTCAGGACCCTGCGCTTGCCAGGTAAGCACTTATTCCACTGAGCTGTCTCCCCTGTCCATAGATTATGTACTTTAAAAAGCACAAAAGAATGCAACATGAAATCATTAGAATTAATGAGAAAATTCAGCAAAGTTGTCCAATGAAGACATAAATATATGGAAATCACAGCGAAAAATAACCAGGGAATAGATTAAAAATATAATCCATCAGTTTTATGAGTAATGATTTCACTTTTCTTATCTGATTTCTTTATGATTGGTGGTACCAAGGGTTGAATCTCGTACCTTCACACTGAGCCATAGCCACATTCCTTGCCCTCCATTTTAGCTTTTTATTTTAACACAGCATACACCAAGTTGCTCAATTTCCAATGCTGGGCTTGAACTCGTGGTCCCCCTGCTGCAGCCTCTCAGAATGCTGGGATTTGACACACACCACCATGATTGGTTCATTTTCTTTATTTTCCAAAGAGCACATTTATATTAATTTTCTTTCTTTCTTTCTTTCTTTCTTTCTTTCTTTCTTTCTTTCTTCCTTCCTTCCTTCCTTCCTTCCTTTCTTTCTTTCTTTCTTTCTTTCTTTCTTTCTTTCTTTCTTTCTTTCTTTCTTTCTTTTTTTCTTTCTTTAGTTTGGAAGACCAAACTCAGAACCCTGTGCTTGCCAGGCAAGTCCTTATTCTATTGAGCTATGTCTCTGGCCTCTAATTTTGTTTCTTTCTGATTCAACAGCTACCTTGGAGAATTTCACACATTTTTCAGTAATTAAGAACATGTTTTGTTTGTTTGCTTGCTTGTTTGTTCTGTGCTACCTGGAATTGAACTCAGGACCTGAGCTTGCCAGGCAGGTGCTTTTTCTACTGAGCTATTTCTTTGGCCCTAAGAACATTTGATTTATTCTTCTGTTAGAAAGTTTGTGCATTTTTATGTTGTAAGCACACTGTACAGACAATGTAATTACTGGACTGATAAAGCTATTAGGGTCTTTTATGACCCTATGATTTAGAAATGTTCGAAATATATTACATGAAAATGTGAAACAATTATTCATTAATCTGTCTAAAGCAATGTATATCTGTTATTTGAATCTAATTAGTTACATTATTAAGTTTTGATGGCCTTATTATTTGCTTTGTTTAATTTGTGAAAGATAAAATAATATATTACCATTAACCACTGTCCTTTATAGTTTTTACTCCTGATTGTTTTTGCTTTATATTTTTGTGCTATATCACTTGAACAACAATGGCATTTTTACATAATATAAAATTCAACAGTTTTCTTACCATAGATTTTAACTTGTCTAAAATAAATATTTTTTCTCTTAATTTCTTTTGGTTTCAGCGAAACCGATAATTTCCCCAACTTTTAATCATGATCATCTGAGTCCATTTTTTACTTATATTTTTCTAATTTCTGAATAGCAGTTCCTTCTGCCTCAGTCTCTGCTATGATTTTCCTTATTCTTTCTTTCCCCAGTACTGGAGTTGGAGCTAGGCAACCGTGCATACCTATCAAGCTATCTGCCCCTGGGCTACAACCTCAGCCCTTGATTTTCTCTTTTACCTGTGGGACTCGGACAGTTAAGTTGGTCATTGCTCTTGTTCTTTGATCTTAATTACTTTAGTGTTTCATACTTGTTATACGTTCTTGAGTTTCACTTTGTCTTTTAGTAAAATGTTACTAGTAATAATTGATAATACCAATGGATTTCTCATGTGACAGGTATTTTACACAGAATGTTGCATTTAAACTGCGCTATAGTCCACTAAGCAGGAACTACTAACTATGCTCATTTTATAGAGAAAGTGACAGAGATGCTAAATAAGTTGTGGAAGGTCACAGTGTACCAACGTTAAGGTCTCACTTCCTCTAGAGCTTAACTTTTTCTTTTTTGTGCCAGAAATCAATCTCAGAACTTCTCACTTGCCATGCAGGCACCTGTGCCAGTGCATGACCTCTCTGGCCCAGAGCTTAAATTTTTAACCACAACCTCATTTTGCCTTCCAACTATTTCTAGTTAAAAAAAAAATTTCTAATTTTAGAATTTAATGAAACAAGGTCATTTTTAGTCCCTAATTTCAGCAATATTTTTGTTTTCTTCTAGTGCTTTCGTTTTTTAAATATCTAAATTGCTGTCAATTTTGCAAAACTAAGATAAAGATGTGGGTATCTTTTATTGTAATTATTATTTGATGTATCTGGTTCAGGGTCTCATTATGCAGCTCAGATTCATAGTGATCCTCCTGTTTTCAGCCTCCCCAGCACTGGGATTATAGGCATGCACCACCATGTATGGTCTCAGCGGCAGGCTCAGCATGCCCAGGGGTGAGCTTGGCATGGTATGCGGTGCCAGGAATCAAACCCCAGTTCTTGCGCTTGCCTAAGCGGGCACTTAGTCCACTCAGCTATCTCGTTGGCCCTGATGTAGGCAGTTATCTTGATATGACTAGTATTTCCACAATTATTTAATGCTATCCATCTGTCATCTATGAAAGTGTAGGCAAGAATATTTCTGAACTCCCCCTGCTGGTCTATCTTTCTTGTCAATATCTCTCCATTTCACATGCTGTCTTGATATTTCTTAAGATCAAAATCTCTTTTTTATTCTTTTATTTATTCAGCTCAGACTCATAGTGATCCTCCTGTCTCAGCCTCCCCAGCACGGGGGGTACAGGCATGCCCCACCATGCTCAGTCTCAGTGGCCTTCATGGTGTCAGGCCAGCAAGACGTGCACTACAGGAGCTTGAACCTGTGTCCTTGCGCTTTCCAGGCAGGCGCTTGGACCGCTGAGCTGTCTCCCTAGCCCCATGTTTGTTTTTAATGGTAGTACTACCACCTGTACTCCTTTCGGGTCCTTCTTTTTTGTTTTTTAAAATAAGATGAGAGAGGTGTTTTAAAGATGGCTCCTAGGCATGATTTGGAGCCATAAGTCATTTGGAAGTAGAAGCTGTCCATGCACTGCTTTCTCAAGAATACGAAATAACAGTTCATCTGATGCTTAAAAATGTGGTCTGTGCTACGCAAATATTTAAAGAAAAAGGAGGAAATTAAGGATGCCCATGTGATGAGGAACTCACCAGATTAAGTTGTTAATGGAGACAATCTGCTTTCTTTGAGGAAACCTGGGTCCTTCTTGAACATACAGCAGGGTGATTGTGTTTCCTCTGTACTCGGGTTCTGCAGAGAGAGATGAGCAGTACTGGGCATTCGTGGGTGTTGGTGGAGGCGTGGCTCTGCCTGGAGACTCCTCCTCTCACCCAACGCATTTCCCATGACTGCTACAGAATCTCACACGGTGCTGTGCTACCAAGTAGCTGCAGATGCTTCTGATTGCCTCTGGCCTTGAGCAAAATCCTAAGCGAGTCATTAAAATGGGCTGGGTTAGCCTCTGTTTCCAGGGGAAAGGAGGCTTCCCTAGGGCCAGTGGAACAATCCCTGGCTGCCTGCTCTCTCCTCTCTGTTGAGAAGCACACAGGACTCCTGACCACCTGCACGACTGGACAGGCAGGGGTCTGTGACCAACGGACAATGAATGGTACGGACACAGGTGCTCCCTTGCTCACAGCCACAACTCTGGCTTCTTAGGAATTGCTTGGAGTCTCCTCGCCTCTAATGCTTGGTGGCCATCTTCCCTATTGCTCTGACCATGGGCTTTTGTCGCCGTCCTTTTCTTCTCTGTCTCTGCCTCTGCCTTCTTTGTGGGTAGTCCTCGAGGGCTTGTGCTTGCACCCGGAGGCTCCCCTGCAATGCCGAGTCAGCATTCCATCACTGAGCCACACACAGGCCCCTCCCCCCCTTTCTTTCTTATTTTGAGACAAGGCTTGCTAAGTTGCCCAGGCTGGTCTCTCACTTGCTGTCCTCCTCTCTCAGACTCCCAAGTGTGTGCCGTTATGCAGCCTCGCCTTGAACTGCTCTAATCCACGGGTGTAGCAGAGAAAGCCCAGCCTGGGTGGCCAGCCACACCCCCAGGCCACAGTGCAGCCCTGTCCCAGCTAGCAGGACGCCCTTGCACATCTTCCTGAAGCCTCTTGGCCCCCGGGCTCTGCCCGGCCCTGCCTCCCTGAGCTGCCCCTGGGTGGGTGTGAGCAATAGAAGCGGCTCAAAGGAGTACCCAGAGGCAGAAGATTCTCAGGGCTGAGCAGGGAAGCTCCTCAGGGCGTGGACTCAGCAGGTGTGATGGTGCAGGGATGTAGCCTCAGTGACTCTGGGAGTCTGAAGCAGGAGGACTGCATATTCAAGCCCAGCCTGGCTGACACAGTGACATCCTGTTCCAGAATAAAAATTTCAAAAAACCCCAGGATGAACTCAGTGTGCAGGTCTAACCCTGGCTAGTCCTGTAACCAGTAGCGAGCAAACAAACTGAGGCTCAGGAAACCTGGGCAATTGGTCTCCTAATTATGAGGAAAACAGGTGTCGCTGTGTCACTTATGACTGAATCCAGAGATGGAGTGGGAGAAACTGTCACTCCTGGTGCTCGCCTGGCCTGCACCTTTGCAGAGGTGGCCTTGGGACCCACCTTGCGACCCACCTTGCTTTTCCCACCTTCCTTCCCCTGCAGGAAGCTGCTGCCACAGACTCTCACACAGTGCAGCCTCCCAAGTTGTCGCCACCCAGGAGGAAAGACACGTGATTCCCTTGCTACAGAGGCAAATTTTCATTTGGGTGATCGTGGGCCTCATCGTGGCTTCAGAAATGTATTCTCTAAAAACTCACACTCATTTGTAAATTTTTGAGGCTCTCTTTGAGGGCCTCAAGACTTCATTAGACTATGACAGAAGAACGTGCAACCCTGAAAAGAATGCATGATTGCTTTGAACAAAGGAAGAATTAAAAGCAAGAGAATGGTTTGCTGTTGCATGGACCTGAGCCCACGCAAGGCCCAGGGCCCAATGCATGTGGGGTCCCATGAGACACGAGAACTTAATCAGGAACGGGTAGTCAACTTGGAATCGCTGTTTGCAGGAGATTCGTTAAAGGCTGTGGGAAAATGAGAAATATTTTCTTTGTCAAAGATAGTAAAGTTATGAAATGAACAGAATGGAGAAAAGAATAGGGCTGGGGGTGAGTCCTTTAGGACTGCTGTACTCATTCCCTTAATTTATAGTTTTAATAACCTCTCCATGCCTTCATAGCCCATTCACTTTGAGTTTGAAAAACATCTTTCTATAAACATCCACAGTAAGGATAGATGAGGTTTTCTTTAAAATCTAACCTGCTTGCTTATACTCCCAAGGATCCGAAATGCCATCCTGACTCTAGCAGTGGAGCAGAGGTCAGGCCAGAGAGCAAGCGCAGAGGATAGAGTGGGTTCTCTGATGTGTGTCTCAAGGTGTCACACCCCCACCCACTAGGAAGTCTTCCCTGTGAGAAATGAGCGTCCCCTGGCATTTTCTGTGGCTTATCAGAGCAACAGCAGGCTTTGGAGACAGGAACTGGTTCAGATCTGATTTTGCTATTTTCTGTGTGGCCTTGGTTAGTTCACACAACCTCTCTGACTTTCAAATATAGATCCCACGAATGTTTCTCATTTGTGAAGATCAAATGAGATGCAAAACATTACATGAGGAGCCCTGTGCAAAGGTGGACTCAGTGTCTTTCAACTCCTAGAGGAGCTGTTCTTCCGCATTCTTTGTTAACACCATAGGGTGCGTACAGACTTATTTACTTGGCTAGTACCATACGTATTGTCCTTTACACCAATGGCATTATTATAAACACTATAAAGTAGAGACTAGGTAGAGGGATATGCTATAATGCTCACTTTGATGCTAAGCATATAGCAAGTACTTGCTCAGTAAATGAACTTTTATGGAACTCTTAAGAACTTTTATCTTGTTGATTAGTGATTACACAATTCTAATACAATGTGAAGAAGGAAACATGTAATGAATGGGTTAATACCAAACAGGTCAATACTTGATGTTGGATTCTCTTTGTGGACCTCTACATTGGAAAGTACATTATGTTTTAATTTTATTTTTTATTATAATCTTGCATATTAATTGTATAAATCAATGGGTTTGTGACATGAAAGCATGTTTTTAAAAAAAAATTCCTAATGAGGCAGGTAATGTACTATTCAATGAAAAGGGCAGGGCTTGTCATTGTTTATTCTAAACATGACATGTGGTAACATGCATGAGGCCAGAAGAAAAGACTGAAGGCCTACTGTGTGTCAGGATACCAGTGATGGTTAGATCAGCAGCTGGAGCTCCTTTGTTTTATTCTTGCTCCTGTTCCCTCAACTGATATGCAGTGAGTGTGTGTTTCTTTACCATCAGAAAGAAACACTTAGCACTACCTTTCCCGTGGAAGACAGAAGGCACTTCCTATTATAAAATGCATTACCTAAGGACACTATAAGAGCTGTTCCAGGGAACTAATCTTGATGGCTTTGCTCCTGCCCCAGCCCACTTAGTGGAGAACCAATGTGGGTTTTGTTAACTTACGGCATTAGGTGTTCATCTCAAGGTTAAAGTGGAATGGACAGAAACACAATTTCCCACTGGACTGAGCTGATCATTGAGAAGTCACTGGTCAGGTGCCCTTGTGATTTCAAGGTCCTGAATGGGGCCTCACTGCTTATTCCACTACTGGGTAAGTGAGAAGTCTTGCTCTTCTGAGGACTCCTTTTAGGCAGCCCATCCAAACACATAATAACTGGCAGAAAGATGGACTTCAGGACTCCTGGCCCAGGCCAGCAAACACCTGTATACTGCCCCTGTTGGAAACCCTCATACAGTAGTTCGGATGCAGGTGATATGCTGACCTGTGAAAGCTCTGTTACCTGGAGCAAACTGCTCTCCTACTCTGAGTCGCATCCACCAAACATAAGGATAACCACATCTTGTCAGAGCCTGGGCATCTGTGCTCCTCCAGATGTGTCTGTTGAATTCCTAGCTCCTAACTTGATGATTTGAGGAAACTGAGCCTGAGAGAGGAGATAAGCTCATGAGGATAAAGTCTTCATGAATAAATGGGTTTGTTGCCTTTATGAATTAGATCCCTGAGAACTCTCCTCCTCTTCCTAGGAGCAGCAAGTGAGAGGAGAAGGCCAGGGAAAGCTGGCAGCTTGCAAACCAGAGAGGGCACTGCTCAGTGCTGAACTGCTGGAACTTGGGCCTCAGACCTCCAGCATCCAGAACTGGAAGAAAAAATTTCTGCTTTAGCAAATTTTAGTCTATGGCATTTTGTCATAGCAGCCCCACCAAGGAGCTACAGCAATGCGCACCAGTCAACAGCCCTGGACGAGCTCTGATCAAGCAGCCAGCTATGACTGTCACAGCTCTGGTGACTCCAGCCACATGTGACACCTGTGTGTGGTAATCTTAGTGCAAACCACCCGCTGGCATTCAACTGAGTTCTCAGAGTAGCCAATTACCCTCAGAAGTCAATCTCTCGAGGCCCTAAGGCTTAGAAGTTTTGCTATGGAGAAACCTAACTAGATCAGGTGTTGAATGCATTGTGCTAGGCCTCACCTGCAGCAACTGTGTCTACAAATGACTTTAAGGAATTGGTGGGGCCATTTCTAAAATGGTGAGGTTGGGGGAAGGTAAATCGGAAAGGCTCAGTCCACCAGAGAGAAAGCAGTAAAGGAGCTGTTACCACATTTTTCTTTGGGGTTTCTTGCCATTGTACTCACATTTTCTTCAAGGTGATAATGTCCCAGGGAAGCATTATGTTGCATTAGGATAAAAAAAAAATCTGAGTATTGTAGTTGAGGAACATCTAGATTCACATCCCTGCTGAATCACCTGTGATGTACCGATCGAGGATGATTTGTTTAATGAATCAGACTCTACTTGCCCAGTTGTTGAAGCTAACATCCTCATTTCAAGTAGCTGTGATGGATGATGCCATCTTGCTTTGAAGCTCCTAACACTGCCATGCATTATGGGATGGTTCCCAGACTGGTGTGGGTTGATACAGGCATATAAGGTTGGCTTTTAGCATAAGAAATACAACCCTACAGGGAGATTTATGCCTCCAAGCCCTGTACAGTGGATCAGGCTCAGGAAAGGCTACCTAGGACCAAAGTTTTTTTGACTCCATCTTGTTCCTTCTACTTTAAGTCTGTTTTCTCTACTACCTTCAAGGTTTCCTGCCAAAGAATATTGTTCTCTAGTATAGAATACTATTTCTATACTTTGTGAAGATAGCTCAATAGTCTAAATGCCTGCCTAGGCAAGTGCAAGGACCTGGGTTTGATCCCTGGCATCACATGCCATGCCATGCTGAGCCAGTCACCAAGACCAGGTGTGACGGTGCACATCTGTAATCCCAGCATTAAGGAGGCTGAAACAGGAGGATCCCTACCAGTCAAGCTGCATAGTGAGATCTTGTACCAAATGCATTAAAAAAGGAATATGATTCACTTAATCAGCCCCATGTACCAGGACCTTAGTCTCAGGTTATACTTCTAGGGATCCAAGTTTAAGACACATGTTCTCCCTTCATTTTGTTTTTTTCAAACTCTTCTTTTGAAAATTTGCTAAAATGATAGCTGAAATGAACTTCAATGAATGGCAAAAAGGCACATCTTCCTCCTCAGTACAAAGTGAGAAAATATGAGGGATTCTTGTTAAACACTCAAGAACCTCAAATGAATTTTCTATACTTTGTAACGAAGTTCTTTAGAAAAATAGGTAGCAGACTGACAGATTTTTTGTGTGTATGTGCAGCGTCTCACTATGCAGCTTGGACTTACACTGATCCTCCCGTTTTTAGCCTCCCTAGTGCTGGAATTATAGGCATGTGCCACCACGCCCAGATTCCATAGCACTTCAGCATGCCCAGGGGCAGGGCTGGCATGATGTGCAGGGCCAGGTGATTTTGTAAATGGGGAATATTAATGCTTGCTTATGCAGTGGTTGTAAGAAGCAAGTGAAGCAACGTGTGTGACTGAAGCTTCAGGCTACTCCACAGCTTGCGTCAGAGCATCCTCTGCACAGCGAGGCCCAGCCGTCAGCCCAGAAACTGCCCTGAGTGAGGACAGGAGGCCCGCCCCCGGGAGGGCAGCCCAGAGCTCATCATCTTTCTTCCTTACCTGAAGTCTCCTGTCCAGCTGTGGAATGTGCTAGAAACACAGCAGGAGACAAGACAGGGCCGTCGAGAGCAGGGCTCTGCGTCAGCTCACCCCAGGCAGCGTGCCCTTTGATGTCACCCCCTTTGCTGTGCTTTCAATGACTCCCCAGGTCCATGGGTTGGACACTTAATCTCCCTTGCACCTGTGCTGAGAGCAGGATCTTTTCCTGGACTCTGCCTTTATGAGTGGTTTGATGTTGTTCCCTCAGGAGTGCTTAGTTATCCTACGAGTGGGCTCCTGATCCAGCAGCGAGGTCAGCTCCCTTCCTTTCCCTCTCTCCCACTCCCTGCCATCACATTCTTGCCTTCTGGAGATCCCAGCTTCTACAATGGTACTTTCTAGAACATGCTTTCTCTGGAAGTCACTTGATCTGTGCCATCCCTCTCTGGTAACACAACATGTACCGCAACACTTAGGCCAGCATTTCTTCCAACACTTTCATCTGGCATTTCCTGCAACTCCAGGGTATAAAACCCAGCACATGCTGCTCTCTGGGCTCCCTCAGCTGCACGAGTGAAGTGTGCATAGTGAAGATTATGTGCCCCAGGCAGCTTTCCTAAGCAGGACCACATGGGGGCACACGTGACTTCTCAGCTTCCATCTTTCCTTGATGCTGCTCTGCAAGTATCTAGTGCATCTCATGTACTCATTGTGGGTGTGTGTGTGTTCCATCTTGCTGGCCTGAGCTCCGACTACTGGGCTCCAGTGCCCTGCGAACCCATGTACCCCACTGCTGGAAGCCTGAACCATAAACTCTTGACATCAGGTTTCTCATGACCGTGAGTGGATTGGCTCACACATGCACAACAGTCAGATTCACTGACTTTGGTCATTGACACAGTTTATTATTGGCACACCAGTAAAGCATACATAAAATACAGCTGTTTTATAACACACGGAGCCACTGTGTTTTTACATAGGTGGAGGAACATATTAATATGCAAATGGAAAAATTAGTTCTTTTATAAAGTTTCACATAAATACACTGGAATTGTCCCAAAAGAAAAATCCCCGTAAAACAGCCCAGGGAGGGCTTTACAAAATATTATACAAGAAATATACTATGAAAGCATAGTCAACTCAGGTACATAACAGAAAATAAACACAGAGGAGTTTCAGATTTATGCAACTGCCCACAAAATTAATGGATTACATGGCTTAAAAATATTTGGATCAACAGCAACTTTACAAACGCATATATTTTCCAGGGTCCCATTGTCTTTCTTTACATAAAAAAATCTGCCCTGGTGTCTGATGATAAAAAGACATTTCTTGTTTCAGTACTCAGGCTAAATTGAAGCTTCTCAGACTCAGGAACCAATTGATATCACCTCGACCATAAATTCCCTCTCTGGGCTCTCTTTGCTGTCACCCAATGGGCAAAAGGAGAAGAGGAAGAAAAAAAAGACAAAGAGGTACATTAAATTATCTTCCAAGAGTTGACTTTTTCTCCTTTTTTTTTTTTTTCTTTTTACTGAAACAAGAAATTCTCAAATGCAAGTCAAAAAGCAGAAAATATTTTACAATATTAAAAAGTCATTTGTAGTTAGGTTCGGATATTAATGAGATCCTGAGCACTGAATATACACGGACAGCGCGGCCTTCGCTGGATGCTGGGAAGGGAACTTACACAAACACGTCGATGCCTGCGTGGCGGGAGATGCGCTAGCGTTTTCTCTTGTTTTAGTTATGATCAGTGCCAGTATCTACTTCCTGCCAAGGCCTCCAGCGAAAGGTCGTGGAAGCTTATTTGGAATGATTCTCTCAATTAAGACAAATAAAAAAGAAAAAAAAAAAAGGAAAAAAGCAAGAAAGAAAATCAGATCACTGTGGGTTAGAAGGAGATATCTGCATGGCCAAGTTTTTTGTTTGTTTGTTTCTTTGCTTTTTAATTTCTCCTCCTCTCTTTCCTGAAAGCAAAGAGCTGCGATTGGAGCGGCACCCACGGACCCGTGCGCAGGTGGCTGCGGCGCCGCGGAGCATCTTATTGGGAAGCCTGGGGCGGGGCGTTTTCTGATTTGGTCTCTTGCGTGGCGGGAGGTTTACTGTTCCATGGGCTGTTGTTCCCCAGCGCGGGAGAATTGCCGAAGTCCTCCTCGTCGTCCATGCCGTTGGCCGCGTCATACTGCGTGTTTTCTAATCTAGTGATTAGCCTTTCGTCCTCGTCCCCAAACTCACCTCCCATCAGAGTTGGCTCGCCTACCACCATCACATCCTGTGAACAGCAGCTGATATTATTACAGGGAACCTTGAGAGAGAGAAGCTCAGCTAAGACAACAGCGGCAGGAGCCGGCCCCTAGGACACTCTCGCTCCTGCGCTGCGCGCGGGGCGGGGCCAAGTCTCAAGGTCGGGCGGGGCGAGGCGCCTGTGTGATTTCTACAGGAAATAAACACTGCCTCCTGACGGGTAAGAACCACGCGAGCTTATGTCCTTAGTGAGCAGCCTGACACCGGAGAACGAGCAATGCTAGCAATCTGCAGAAATAAAAAAATGGATTTTTCAAAATTAAAAAAATCCACGCTTTGAACCTGTCGACACTGGGGACTCTCAAGAGGGCTGTGGAACCTTGTGCTGGGTGCTTTTCAATCCCTCCAAAAATCCGCCACTTTGATTGAGGACCCGTGAGTGGCTTTGGAAACTAGCGGGACATGCATAAGGTACAGTTCTGCGACAGTCGTTCCAAATGGCACTTTCTCTGTCCCAGTGACGGCCTACATTTTAACTGAAGACTGAATCTCTCTTTTCTCTACTCAGCCAGGCCCTTCTATGCAGCCAATATCCTTGACATTCTGCTACTTAATTATGGTAATTAATTTAGGTAAAGTTTTCGATAAAAACAATGTTCACACTGATTTGACAATTTGCATAGCTAATTAAGTCATTAGCAAAAACCTGCTGATTGCCAACAAGTCCTGAATTTGCCATCTGTTATTTCATGGTTCCTGTCACCTATCCCCACATAGGCAACCCTGCTACCAATCTGGGCAGTGAAGAGAACCAGTCTGTCCAGCTGGTGCCCTAAAAGGAAGATGAAGAGAGCTAATTATAATTATATTGATGAAGCTGGTAGTCATCAGAAATGAAAGTGGGTAAGAAGAGTCCATCTCATCACTCCTTTAAGTACAAATTGTCCTTCCCTGCAAACAAGGAAGCCACCTTGTATAGCTAGATGTACCATGGAGGCCACAGCTGGAGAAGGCTTGGGGACCAGGGAGGAGTGAGGACTGCTGAGCGGGCAGCTGTGCTTGCTTGTGTGGAGCCGTCTCCAGGGAGGGAGATTGAGAGCTTTAAGTGCTGTGGTCAGGGCCACACAATCCTTTACTTCCCTGAGTTGTGCAAGATCATCATTCGATTTCAAAACAATATTTTCTGACTAGTCACTCTTTAATGATTCTAAAAAGAAGTGTTTCGGAGGGAGGGAGCTCATGAATAAAATGTGAAGTTGGTCAGTCAGCAGCACAGATGGGTGGGCTATTGAGCGGGGTTGTGGCTGTTGACGAGGCAGTGAAGAATCAGAAACGACATCGCCATGAAAGGAGACGCATGAGGACTCTGAAGATGACATGGAATAGACATAGCCTTTCTGACTGGCAAGACTGATGACAAAGGTTTAGATGGAATGTGGCCACCACACAGACAGGCAAACATTATTCAGTTAGCTGGTAGCTGTTATAACATCCGCCGGGCATATTGAGGATAAAAAAAAAAAAAAAAGAAAAGAAAAGAAAAGAAAACCAAAAAACAACTACCACTCGATTACAGGCGATTAGGAGACCACACTTAGGATCAGAAAGAAAGGTAGGTAGAGAGAATGGCAGGGCTGCCCAGGGTACAACATGAGGGTTAATCCCATTTTAGGACTGTAAAGCACACTGGGAGGGACTCGGAAAACTCATGCATGATGGTGTCACCGGGGGAGAGTGGGGAGTTAGCACCAACCGTGTGGGTCTGCGTTAGCACTGTGCCTCTAGGGTCATGGGGAAAGCCAACAGCACAAGAAGGAAAGCGTGGCCAGCAGACCGCAGGAGAGAAGTAGGAAGTGGCCCCTTTCAGCGTGACACCAGAAGGAGAGGCATTCCAGAGGCCTTCAGTGTACCAGAAACAAAACTAGGATGTAAGGCAAGCACAATGGATGCAGTGGTCTGAGGTGCTCCACACGGGCTGGCGCAACAAAGGAGGCTAATTTGTGTGGCGTGCCTTTTTTTTTTTTTTTTTCTAGAAATAGGTGGAAAAGATGCCCAGATGTGGGCATTTTTAAGCATGCTAGGTTTCAAGGAGATGCTACACTGACTCTCCTGTCTATAAAAACTATGCATGATCAGATGGGTAGCTATGTGTGTGTGTGTGTGTGTGTGTGTGTGTGTGTGTGTGTGTGTGTGATGTTTGCACAACATCTGGGTGGAAATTATAAAGAGACTAAGGGCATAGATACTTGAGGCCACTTGCAATGCTATTGCGTGTTTTTGCTTGGCTCTTCCAAAGCTTTACATCAGGATAATGAGGCCCGTCCCTGGCTGTCTTGGTCTGCTGTCTTTGCACAAAATACATGGAGACGCAGTGTACACTCTTGGCTGCCTCTGACTAAGGGATGTGCGCTCCATTGCCCTCCACCCTCTTGTCTTTAAAAGTCCCCCACAGTGGTGCCAATCCCATCTCCATGTGGATTCTCCCTTGAGAGGCAACAGAGATCCACCTGCGTAGCCCGTGTGCCCTCAGCTCCCCAAGGTGGACCTCAGCATCTGCGCCAGGAGCCTCAAGGCCCCACCAGCTTTTGCCCACTTCACATCTTCTCACTAATCCCCGTACAAGGACCACCAACCTCTGAGGAGGACTGGAAGTGACTCCTTTCAGGGCCCCTCAATGCTTCTCCTTAAATTGGCCAGAAGGGGTCACTGCTGTTGAATGACACAGGTCTCCATCCCTCCCAGGGTTGAGGCTGCAGCTCGGGATGGCTCCTAGCCCCTGCTCATGGAGTGAGAAGCAGAATCCAAGGATTAAACCCTAATCCTGGCCCCACACACGCATTGCTGCCGCAGCAGCCACGCAAACTGCGCCTGTGTCGTCAGACCAGGCTGGCGCCTGCAGACCGTGTCTCTATAGAAACGGTAAGGTGGTGGGGATGCTTCAGTAGACAGGGTGGAAAGACGGGGCCCCTGCACGTGACCTCAGGCTTAGCACTGGGCACCATTCAACTCAAAAACACCTAAGAATCTGCACAATTTCCTAATCTGATTGCCTTCCCTATCACTCTGTTTGCAAGATTATCTAACTAAAAGAACTTTAACAGGCTATAGATAGGGATACTGCAGGGATTCAGCTGTCCCCCTCACCTTGTTCATTTGAAATGCAATGGCCCTCAGCTCACAAAAGCCCCTTTTGACGAAGGGACCCTCCACTAAGTTTCAGTAGTTGGTCTGGTGGACAGGGGCACCCTGGAGTAGAATAAAGCATGCACTCTTGGAATAAAACGGAAATGAATCTGACTAGATCAGGCACAACAAAATTTATGAGCTGGAGGCCTATGCGCAGCTCCAGTGGATCACTGTGGGACAGCTTCCTGAACCCAGTTCCTGCCTCGGGATCCTCCTCCACCCTGGACTGTGTGGGCGAGCAGGAGAGAGGATCTCCTTGTCACCCTCAGACAAGGCAATGAGCTCCTCTAGGATAGGGCTTGATCTTTTCCTTCTTTTTTAATTAAAAAAAAATCCTGGTATTGCCAACAGCTGGCATACCATGAGGTACACATAGTAGGACCCCAGAAGGAGCTTGTTGAACTCATTCTTCCTGCTGCTGTGTCCTTTAGGGTCTCAAAGAATTCTCTGAAGTGTGTGTTTCCTCATTCATTAGAAAAAAATCTAAGAAATGTTGGATTCTACAAGCCTGGGGTGAGCAGAATAAAGGGGCTCCTAGTGTGCACTTTTGGAGACAGCTCTTCTATTTCAACCCACTTTGTTTTTCTTGGCATTTTACAGCTCAACAAGGAGTGAGCAACACTTGGTGGGCCGATTACAAAGAGACTTAAGTTTTACTTCTTTGACCACCCCAACCACCAACTCCTTCACTCATGATAAAGGCCCATTGAGAAAACAGAGGCTGTTTGAGAATGTTTTAATTATTTGAGGGCTTCAACTTTTAGTGGTCATCACATAAAAATGGTGCCTTCCGTGGCAGGTTCTTTCTTCTGAACGCAGTGCATGTGAAAGCTGTACCCTCATAAGAGACAGGGGAAGAGCCCCAGTGGTCGGGGGCAGCCTCGGGGTACTGTCAGGCTTGGTTTTTGTCTAAAGAAAACAGACCCAGAGGAAGTGGGAGAAAGTGGGTGGGGGACAGACTTGACGGGCACAGCTGGGAGGAGGTGGGGAGCGCCTGTGTAAAACTGCACTCTTACACAGAGAGTGGGGAAGGGTCGGGACAAGACAGCGAAGACAGCAGATGTGGAAAGGAAAGAGTGAAGAAGCAGAAGGGAGACTGCTGGCAAAGGGGAGCAACGAGAAAAGGGGGCACCTCCGAAGACACAGTATCCAGAGGGTTGCACAAAGCACTGAGGAGGGGTCAGGGTTCAAATGATGGCATATACCTGGTGACAGATTGGTATGACAAGGCAGAGACAGAAAACCCACAAGGAATTGTAGAGGGGTGAAGGGACAGCAGATGTTTCCAAGAGCAGGTGAATGTAGAAGCAATAGTCTGACACTGGACCTGGGAAGTGGAGCGGGGAGGAAGCAGGCCAGGAGGGACACAGTTGGAGAGGAAGTGACAGAGGAAAGCCTCCTGCCCAGCCTACGCCTCTCAGGGACTACCCTCTGCTGCCAGATTCAGAGTCCCAAGAAGTCCAAGTGGCCTTTGTCCAGACACTGAGATGAAAGCAAAGAGAACTGAGACCAAGCCAGGGTAGATCCTCTCTTCCTGAGCTGATCAAATGGTAAAATGAGATTCACTCAGCTGGATGTGTAGTGACAGCAAGGTGCGGACCCGAGTCGGAAACTACCAGGGCAAGCCCATGTTGGGAGGTGCAGCCAAATCATAATCTGGGGGCTGAGCTCCAGGAGCTGGTTTCTAGTGGCACACAGGGTCTGTGATTCTGCTGCCTGGGGCCCCTAATATGCCACCTGATACGCTGTTAAGCGCTATGCTCCTGAAATCTCAAGGGACATGTCTCCTGTCTGTGACTCAGTTGGCTTTTGAATTCAGGTCCCTGCAGCACCGGGCTTTACCATCCCCTCCTGACTCCCAGGCTGCAGGGAAGATCTCCAGGAAGGCTCCTTCCCTGCATCCTGCCACCCCTGTCCTTGCCCCTCCCTGAAACCCGCCCCCAACCTGCCCACAGTGCGGAGCTCAAGGGCACCGGAATCCCAGCCCCGCAGGTAGGAGCCAGGCAAAGGCAAGGCTACAGGCCTAAAACGAAAGCGAGACTTACAGGTACCTGAGTGGGCAGACTCAGGTTCGCGGCCGTCGTCTTCTTCTTGCTGCCGGTGCTGTTGGCGTTGTTCCCAGCGCTGCTGTTGGAGGTGCTGCTGGTGGAGTTTTTCCTTTTTCTCCGTTTGGTGGTCGGCTGCCTTGTGGGTTCTGCTGCAGTACAGGAAAGAGAAGAGAGGTCAGGGCCAGGGCCAAAACATCAAGGCCAGGGCCTCCCAGATCTTCCACTGGACAAATTAGAGAGGGTGGACATTTCAAATTTCCCATTTCTTATAACTTTACAAAAAAAAAAAAAAAGGTGAGCTAGGGCTGTAACTCAGGAGCATAAGTGCCTGCCTGGCGAGCACAAGGTCCCAAGCCTGATCCTGGTACTGCAAAAATAAATAAATACAGATAGATAGATAGATAGATAGATAGATAGACAGATAGCTAGATAAAATAGATGGATAGATAAATACATTAAATAGATAGATAGACAGACAGACAGATAAATACACTAAATAGAAGGATAGACAAATACATTGGATAGATAGATAGATAGATAGATAGATAGATAGATAGATAGACAGACAGATAGATAGGATAGATAAGGGCCGGTGAGATGGCTCAGCTGTCTAAAGTGCCAGCTTAGGAAAGCTTAGGCAACTTCAGGGACTGCAGTTCGATCCCTGGTACCTCATGCTGTGCCAGCCCCCACCCTGAGGGAAGGCTAAACTGGCCATAAAATGAATGAGTAAATAAATAAGTTAAAAATTCGCAGTACCAGAAAAAAAAAAAATAAGGAGAAAGCTGTTGATTTATTTTTAGCACAAAATGTGTGGAACTCTTTTCTTTTACTTGCACGTAAAATGATTTTTATTTAATTATTCTTTCTACTTTTGTCTGTAATTTATTAATATTTAAAAGTAAATCACAAATATTAATTTTCTAATTGAATTTAAATGATTTTATCATTAGAAAATTAAAGGAATTTTAATTAAAATTAAAGAATTTTCTCCATTGGATTATCTTCTTTTTATAATGAAGGACATAAAAATAAAATAAAATGTATTTGTGGGATTTCTAGACATGAATTGTGAGAGGTACATATAAACTTGAATTAATGAACCACCATGAAACAGCAGTACATACTGGCCAGGTGTCTATTACACTTTGGTAGTCAAAAAAATAAAATAAAGAAAGAAAACAGAAAAGTTGCCTAGGCCATGCTATAGTCTTCGATATTCCTGAACTCAGTTCATTCCAAGGGCTAGAATCCTGGTATTTAGTGAATGCTACTGCTATGGTTTTTGTCTAGCTGTCCCCGCAAAGCCTCACGCAGCCATGGCGGTGGGTTCTACAGTTTGTGATTGATTCACTGTCCAACCCTGGGATCATGGGTGCGAATGCTATGCCTGTCCCTGGGTGGGGAGCCTGCATACAGTACAAAGGCGGGAAAGAACTCTCTCTGCTCTTCCCTTTTCACTCTTGCAGCTTTTGCTGTTTTCCACTGCCATGAACTGCTGCCCTCTCCCATGTGCCACCCTGCCTTGGAGCCAGCCGAGCATGGACTAAGACCTTCACAAACTGTGAGCTAAATAGACCTGTCTTTCCTTGTTTTGGGAGTCAGATTTTGTGTGTGTATGTGTGTGTGTGTGTGTGTGTGTGTGTGTGTGCAACAAGAGAAAACTAACCAAGACAGTTACTAACTTCAAGGTTTCCCTTAACCTGTCTCAGTATCCTTGAATCAGCATACTAATGATAGGAAACTAGAATTTCTTAAGAAAGATGTGTCCAGAGGTGGAGAATGCATTTAGAAGCTGACAGAGGGTGGAGCGTCACCCTACTGGAAATGCTGAGACCCTTGGTAAAGTGTGGCAAGAGGAACATCATGTGTATTCTTGTTTGTTTAATGTGCATCTAACATTGCTAAATTGGACTCTCTTTGATGTTTCCTACGTATTAACTGTTTTACATGCATAAAAGCCCTATACATTGGCTGTAACTGATGTAACTCATATTGCAATCTTTGTTTTTATCCAGGAGATATCTTGGAAATATTTTCCATGCAGTTACTGAATAAGTTCGCAAAGGGAGGTGGCCGCAGCCTTTTTGCTACATAATTCCTGCCCTTTCGTTTCTTAGCTATGGCATCCACTTTGGTAAATTACCTCTCTAAGACGTAGGCCTCAGGATAAAACATGGGGATGAAACATCTTATGACAATATCATGAAGAGTCAATTTTTTTTTGGTATTTTAGTACAGGGTGTACAGGATCTCACTACACAGAAAAGAGTCAGTATTTTTGGCTGTCCCCTTAAATTTTGTACAGCACCCTTGACTGGAGCTTGATCAATAATGTGAATGAATAAATCATACCAATTATACATAAACATGTTGGAAAATATAGGTCTTCAAAGTACTCAGAGAATATACAAAAGTTTTTTTTCATAGACTTACTGATAATGAAAGAGAAAACAAGGCCAATTGAAGCACATCTAATATACCTGTAAAATAACATTCTAAATAGGAAAAATTCCCATAAGATGGTGATGCAACTATTTTATGTAAAATAACATTTGTTTTTCTCAGCTTTTAATGTATGTGTTTGGCTAAATCTTCTACCTTCATTTTATGGAAAGCCCTTGGCCAATTACCGGTGGAAGGTGACCATTGTATTTCATGATTCAGAAAGCTATGTGCCTCGTGCTAATAATTACTCTTTACGAAGGGATTCTTAGTGAATGGCTATGTTTTGCTTTTATGTTCAGTGAGGCTCGACACAAGCCTGGGAGTGACAATGTATTAGACAGAAAGACAATGACCGATGACTTGTGGCTTTAACTTCAGAATCCCTGCAGGAGACAATGGTATCTGAGCTGCAGTCTAGGGAAGTGAAGCAAGTGGGGTCTTTCATGTATTCTCCTCGTGAACAGAGTACATTTGTACAGAATATATTTTTAAAAACTATTGCAGACTTTACTTACCTTCTCTCCCTTGGTCCCTTCCTACTTCTTTCTATCTCTTATTGTACTGTCTTCATTCTTTTAAAAATTTCTAAAAACCCAAATCAAAACATCAAGCCATGAAAAACCAGTGGGCTGATCCTGTGGAACAACCACTGGCTTAGAGGACGAGACACTAAAGTTTTGATCTTGCCTTTGTTAATGACCTTCAGGATGACCCTGAACAAATCATTTCACTTTTCTGGTTTCAGATTCTAATCTGGCGGGCACAGAGACTGTGAAGATCCCTGCGGATGTTTGCCTTTTCAAGGGTCTGTGTCTCTGTGCTCAGGGTAGCCTTAGCAAATAGTTTTTCCTGATACATTTATGATCTCATTATTCATTTCCATGTCACTTCCTCCACAAAATCTGCCTCTGAAAATGTACACAGAAAGAGAGCAAAGAGGAGAGTGTACCTGGTGGTGCCACCATCCGCTGCCACTTCTGAAACAAGCAGGTCTTGAGGCAGTCTCGGGGACTGAGGTTGTAGGTTTTGTGTCTTGACATCAGCTCCTGCATTGGCTCCAGTATTACACACAACTGCAACAAGTCCAAAGACAGTGGTGCTCTGAAGCTAGCTGGTACTAATTACAACAAATGATGTTCACAGCTGGAATCAAATAGGCAGCTGATGGGCACTTTTCATTCTTTGGTTTTGAGCTCTGTAAGTAAGTTTTTTGGGAAAGGAAATATCACCAGCACTTGGTTATGCCCACCTAATTTGGTACCATTTCTAATGAAATAACAGCAGAATATAAGCTACACACACAAATGTATATGATCTTTCTGTACAGACTATAGGTTAGATATATGTAGCTCTATAATAAATTCAGACCATCCTGTCCTGTGGAGCGCAGCATGCTCTGATTTCTTCTCTGGCTTCTGGCTGTTGTTCTTGTTTGTATAACCACACCCTGTGACTTACAGTACTCATTTATGCAGATTATCTGGCAGCAAAATCTATCTTTTAAACTTCAGAGAACAGCATGACAAGTACAGGTGCCTTTGGATCTCAATGTTTCTAACGGCATGAATGCCATTTGATTTTTATTTATGAGCTCATTCGTACTTTCCGCATGATGATAATGTAAGTTACCTATGCCAATGGTCATTCAATGCGGGGGGCTCTGTCTGGTGGTCCTGCTTGCAGTCAGTTTGCTTCCTCCTCTGCCTAGAATTTTCATCTTTGCTTTTGTGGTAGCTGATACATTGTGTCAACTTGAGGAACTTTGGCTTGATCGGCTCCACCCACAGGATTCAGAGAGCCTGCCCTGGGACGTGATTGGTCCCACCCTTGGGTGTGATTGATTCTACCCTTGGGCCAGACCGGCAATGCCAGAGTGACTCAGCACAAAAAGTGCATAAAAAGAAGTTGAGGAAGACTTTGTGCAGCCGGCCCTGCCCGCTTCCTTGGAGAAGTCCTAGTCTTTGGAGAAGTTTGATATTCACATTTCTGCCACTTCGGAGGAGCTGTGATCTGCACAGTGGAGTGCCGGCATAGAAGGAAGATGGAGGTTTGACGGATACCACAGCTGCTGCTCCTCCTCTGCTCTTCCTTGTTTTCTGCCACCAAGAACTACTGTCATTTGCCTTGGAGCTAGCAGAATATGAACTGAGATCTCTGCAAACTGTGAGCTAAAGAAACCTTTCTTTCCTTTGTTTTGAGTGTCAGATATTTATCCCAGCAATGAGTAAAAGGTACCTAAAACAACTTTGGCCCAAGATATCTGATGACAAAGTTTAATGAGTGAAACAAGAAGGTAAAATCATTTAGGATTAAGTTCGATTTTTCTGAACTCCTTTGCAGTTGCAAGCTTATCAGACTACCACAGTCCTGAGAAGCCTGCCTCTGAGAGAGCAACAGTGGCAAGGTGGGGTGGTGCATTAGTAGTTGTTGCAACTACAGTGATAGAAAGCGTGGCGATGCCCCTGCCAGTGTGAACAATGTCATTGGGCAGATGTGAAGTTGGGAGCTTCACTGCCTTGCCCTCCTTGCTTCCCCTCCCTTGTGTCATCCTTTGCCTTGACTGCTTGCCGAGAGCACCCTTTCACCTTTCCTCCATCTTTGTTGCTAATGCACATCCTTGAACACACAGTTGTTCTCCTCCTAAGCAGGCTGAGTTGGTGCCTGCTCTTCCCCCATGGCCACGCCCAACCCTCTTGGCTGCATAGACCATGGTCAGGCTCTGTGATCATCTGTTTCCAAATCTGTCTTTTATACTAGAGCATGAATTTCTGGAATACACAGACCACAGCTTTTAGTTCTGGATTCCCAAGATTGGCTCAGTTAAATGAATACATTTGAGGGGTGATGGTTAGAAATCAAACAGTTGTTCTAGGTCAATGTTCCTCAAAGTGTGGAATACCTCTATTGGAACCAAGTGGGCTATCAAAAATTTTGACTTCAAAGCCTGACGCCTTAGATTTCACTGAGTTTGGAACTGGAACCCTGATTTCACACTTTAGAGACCCAGTCCCCCATGTAATTCTGATGAACAGTACTAGTTTCAGGTTTAGTATCCAGCAGACCCAGCCTGAGAAGAGAGTAGCAGCAAGACGCGCAAAAACCCAGGGTCTCCAGCTCTCATTACACCTTCTTCCAACCTCACCTATGCTCTCACACAGGCAAGTCTAAGCATGGGAACCATGCCTTGCCTAGAACACGACTCTTCAGCCCCTACATGTTGATGGCCTCAATGTGATAAAGCACCAACTTCACTAAAGGGCTGCCTTAGTTTCCTTCTATTTGCAGTTTTTCTGAAAGAAAGATATCAAGATTTCAAACTCTGGAGTACAATTACAGCATGGTTCGTGGAAACAAAGCCAGCCAGTCCTAAGGAACCCACCCTGTGTAACCCAGGAAAATAAAGAGACTTGCTCTTTACTCTCACACATTTTCTCGCTTCCTTTGGAGTCCTTTTTGAAAATCTAATGTGCCAATAAGTATACATCCATGAAAGAAATAAAATCATTGGACAGTTAGATCTGTATTTCAATACAGCAAACAATAGCTTTCCCTTATTAAAAATTCCTTGCTGGAAATGGAACTATGTGCAAATGACAGTCTCCTTGATCATCAGACCAAACAGAATGAAAGATTTCACAATCCAAGGCTAAATCCAATTTCAAATCTTCTCCATTCACAGATTGAGAATGAAACAGTCCCTCAGAGAAGAATACTGCTAGATTCAGGTAGGGTCAGGAGATGTGTGTATCTATTATTAAATGAGGAAAGTACAAGATGTCTTCCGAGAAATCCTAGGAACCAGGAAATTCGGTTTAATAAAGCTTCAGAAGGTTTTTGAGCTATTCCTTTTGGTTCATTTTTTCCTTCATTACAACATGAGTTTACAATGGATATGAAGGACATAGGTGGACTGCACATTGCGTGGGCTTATAAGGTAAGAGGTCTGAAATGGAGTGTGGCTCTCCACAATGGTGTGTTCCAGAGTGGCTGTGATGCTGGGCCTCTGTTTCCTTTGTAAAACAATACCTATGGTGTGTATTTCACACATCTGAGATAATCAATGAATGCACAATCTGTAGATATTATCACTGTATTTTAGCAAGCATAGCACAGATTGCAAATGCACTCCGTATTTGTATTTCTTTATTTTTTATTGTATAGCTTTATTTTTTGTACTGGGAATCAAACTCAGGACTTCAAGCTTGCCTGGCAGGTGCTGCACCGCTGGGCTGCATCACTGGTCCTGTGTTTCTTTAAATCAACAAACATTTATTAAGCTTTCTTCTATGCGTCAGTCATTAGGCCTGTATGCTGGGGCCACAAAGGATAGAATATCACAGCCTCAGCCCTCAAAGACAATTCTACCCTCTCATAAATAATTTAAGCATATTCAGATACCTACCCCAAGGTTGCAGTTCAAGCATCTCAGGAAATCACATCCCCTTTGAAGCAAATATTTTTCACTCTCTGACAAATTAACTGGGAAAGATGACTTGCAAGGACCTAGAAAGTGCTACCAGCATCAAACAGGCTGTGAATAGGGATAGTTACATTAATTGTAAGGCCCTGTATGCTAATTACCTTTCTTTTTCTCACTGCCTTTCCTCTTTGGGTTCTGGCCAACAATTTTTTCAAGAGATAATCCTCAGAATCTATCCCTTCCCCTTTAATGTAAGAATATCTTCCCATCATTGTAACCTACCCCAAAGGTGCTCGCATCGCTGAATGCTAATCAGGAATCCCCAAAGCAATCTCTCTTGCAGCACAGAGTTCTTAGGCTGGAGAAGCAGCCCTCCGCTTATTCATATATGCAGATGAGGATTTCTCTCCACGTTGTGAATTCCTGGCTGTGCTAGGCTAGGCTGTAGGTGGCAGAACTAACTCATCCAAGCACCAGCCCTCTCTGGCAGCAAGCCATTGCATCTTGGTGAAGGCAGAGACAGGGGCAAGAGATGACACAAGAATGACAGTGTCGGGTGTGGACTCCTGTGGCCACCAACCAAATCTTTCTGGAGCTGTTTGTTCTCTTTCTGAGGGCTCAGAGCCTCTTGAGAATCAGGCAGAGGTGATATTGCCTGTCTTTCAAATTGTGTACAAAATTTCTGAAGGCCAGTGAGAACTCTACAGTTCTAGCCATAGACTCCAGGTTATGACTCCACTATCTGTATTGAGCAAAAACTAGGCTATACAATACACACGATTGCCCCCCCCACACACATGTGTACACTAATGGAATGAACACATGATCCACTGATTATCTGCAAAGCCAAGCCTCTTATAAAGTACCCAGTGGACCAGGTCCTTGGCCACCAACAGCACACTGACAGCATCTGCAACAGCTGTGGTTGCCTCATGCGTGGGTGCATAATTTGTCTGCTCCTGAGACATAACTGGTGCACACTAGGAGGATGCTGTGGAGGGGGTGGGATCGTACCAGCAAAGCCCTTGGACATGAAGGCCCTAAACATGCAGTGCCTGCCAAGGTGCATCCGTATCTCAAAGAAAGCCCTTGCTGGCCCTGGCAAAGCTGCAAGCACACTGCTCTGCAGATGTGGAGAGTTTTAGGCTAGGCTTGCTCCCTGTGGTCCAGACTTCACTCTGTGACTCTGGCCCCTCACTGATGCTTTGATGTGGAAACTTGCTGAATGAAGGGACAGAGGAATGACTGGATGCATGGATAATAGATAGCCTGGCCAGACTCATAGTAACGAGCCAGTTGTTAGTGGCAGACTGATCAGCCATGATCCTGTGGGCTTAGAGGTGATCAATTTGTCTACCTAATAAGTGACTGATTGCCTCCTCTCTGCAGAATGCTTGGTTAAAATGCACACAGAAGTCCTGTCTGGGTAGGAAGATCTTAGCCCGATCCCAGGATTCCTGCCTTTTCTTGCTAATGGACAGCCCACCAAATGTAGCGAGTGGTCTATTTCACTCATTTGTTTCTATTTGACAGCTATTCTGAGTAATTTTGAGTCTTGTCTGCTACACACTCACACACATTCTCCTGGATCTCAAGGGACAGGAATTTGTCAGAAAAGACGCTATTCTGGGGTTGGTATAAAGTTAAATATTTGAGTAGAATGCATGGCTTGTACTCATAACATGCTGTTATGGCTTGTACTCAGATATCTCCCTAATGCCTCAATGTTGTGATAGGTGGGGATTTGTAAGAGGTGGCTGAATCTAGAATGCGTGGCTAATTCATTTACGATTAAGGGCACTGGGATTAAGAGCCTGTAATTGCTACATCAGTCCACTGATTATTTAGGCATGACTTCAACCCTGGGAACCAGACAGGTTATAAGAGGGGCAGACAACAGCTGTTGGGACCCCTTGCTCACTTGCTCTGCTGCCTTCAGCCCACCATGAACTGTTTCTCCTCTGAGATGCCTGTCTGCTACTCCACCCTGACCTGCAGCCAGCTAATTATAGACTGAAATCCCTCCAAACTGTGTGCTGAGTAAATCTTTCCTCCCTTAACTTGCAAGTGGGAGGTATTTTGTCTGAGCAAGAAGAAAAGTAACTAAGGCAAGCTCACAAACTCATGCATATTGATTATATTGCCTTTCACAGAAATTTGTGGCTCCCTGATCTAAGCCAGCACTGTCCTCACAAGGCCATGTGCCAGCACTTTAGGTCACCACAGCACCATGAAGAGCTTGAGACAGAGCACCTTTGGATCTCCTGATTCCTTCATTGAAAAGATTTTATGCCAAAAATGTCAGATGATTTAAATAAGAGGCCAAGTGACAGTTCATTTCTATTCTTAACAAATGCCTTATGCTATGCACTGGTAGGAGTCTGCACTTCAGGGCTGATCTGAAAAATCACGCTGAGTCACATTACTCCGACTTCAGCAGTCTGCCAAGGTCCAGCTCAGCCCTGCCCTTCTTGGATCACCTTCACCTGTAAGAGATTCTTTGCCACTATGGTGTCTCTTACTGACCCAGCATCCCAGTGTTCACATGAGAGTCAGGAATTTTCTTTTCTTGTGGACTTGCTCATGTGCTCATCTGTGGCAAGCCATGCTTCCCTTTTCTTTGTCTCACATGGTCCACTCAAATATTTGTTGAGTCATGACTTAATAACAGCAGTGAAGTGCCTGGTCTCTGCCTGTCGCTGGGGTGTATATCTTACACATACTAATTATGTCATTAACCCCCATCACCTCCTAGCCCATTTTTGCAGGTGAACAAATTCAGACCCAGAACCATTTAGTCGTCCAGAGCTGATAATAAAGAAATGTGATTCTTCTAATATATCCAAGGCAATATAGCTCTCTGAAGGGCATGGAAGAGGTTCA
The DNA here is from genome assembly GCA_004027915.1 of Capromys pilorides. Lineage (NCBI taxonomy): Eukaryota > Metazoa > Chordata > Mammalia > Rodentia > Capromyidae > Capromys > Capromys pilorides. The sequence goes on from PVKN010002884.1 coordinate 38,021, forward strand.
GTTGTGTGACTCCAACCCAATGCTATTAACTCTGTAATGGTGTTTATCTCTGTGAACATGAGTGGTTTAAATCGCTTCTAACATACTCAGTTCAATAACGCACTGTCTACAGAGCTGCCTGTATGACATTGGTCTGTGCACAGAAGGGCAGGTGACACATGAGGGTGAAACTTCGGAAACAGGTGACTGTGGATTCACATCTCCAGCTGTGCCATCTTGAGCACCTGTGCATTCTGGTCCAAGACCTTCATCATCTTAGAATCCCAGTTTCCTCACTTCTAGTTGAAAATATTTTCTTTTACCTAGTGTCTTAGTCACTTTTCTCTCGTTGCTGGGACAAATACCTGACCCACAAGCTTAGGGGAGGAAAGGTTTATTTAGCTCACAGTTACTGGAGGTTTCATAATTTAAAGCAACCTGAATTACATAGCAAGACCTTGAGACCCTACGCCAACGTGTCCAGGATGATTCTCTCCAGCGCTGCTGTCAGTCTAAAGATTCACGGACCTCTCTTGGCCAAGCCCCTTGAAGCCCCGCCCTGGTCCTTTGGCCCCGCCCATGAAGCCGTGGGCTTGACGGCCCCATGATTTACATGAGGTTTTGAGGGGACAACTAGATACAAACCACAACACCGGGTCATTTGAAATAGCCTGTGTAACCCTTTATTTTGATTCCACCAGTGAGGTGTAGGCTCAAAAGACAGGCACTGGGCTCCAATAGTGCTTTGTGTATCAACAGCTGAGAGCTCAGCTCCCCTGAACTGGAAGACCAAGGTGAAGGAGACTTAGAAGCTGCATTGTGATGCAAGGCATGCGGCCTACCTGAGACGCAAGGGTCACCAGGAGCGCTGATGAGGCTAATGGCACATGGCATTTTGGTAACTAATGTCTGACAGAAGCGCATGTGTAGAATTCAAGGATAAAACTCAAGACTCAAATTTACAAGCCACAGCTCTTTTTTTTTTTTTTTTTTCTCCAGTAATATACTCTTCTGGCTAAATCTGAATTACAAAGATATTAGAAGGTAGAAGGAGATTAAAAACAACTCTTATCTCAGGATAGACAAGTTTCTCCTAATTAAGAAACACACTAAAGAATGAGATCTTACATCGAAATGTTAGAAAAAGATATTATATAAAATTTAAAAGAAAAACAAAAGAGCACATGCACAAAGCAAAACATCTCCACCCAGAAGCAGATAAGAATGAAAAACAGGCTTGCACATGACTAAACCCACTCTGCCTTCCAGAGAAAAACAAGCAAGGGGAAGAAATACTTTGTTTTAGAAGCTATGCAATTCCAAAACATCAGATTATGATTTCAGTTTATTTCCTGATAGGATTAAAGTAGATTGTCAAGTTCCCAATATCCTCCCTTTTATCTGAAGATGCAACTAAACAGCCTTTGCCTTTTCTCAATTGTTTTGCAAATTGATTACTCTGAGCATTGTTATCTCATCCCCCTGACCCTGGGGGCTGGAAGCCCCTCTCTGTTCAGGGATAAGGGAGTGCTAATGGCTGACAGCTGGCTTCTTCCTGCAGCAGCTGCCACTCTGGTGTTCAAGAGACCAGCATTCTGCCTGAACGCGCAGCCTGTGCATTTCAATATCTATTCTTCGATGTCACTTTGTGGCTGTCACCATGTGCCCACCAGGGCCACTTACTGAGTCTCTGACCCACTAGGAGTCAAGCTTGGACTTTGCTGCTGAACTACAGTTGCCCTGCAAGACAAATCAGGCCGAGGAATCCTGCCCAGCCACTGGGCCCATGAGTGCCCACTCTAGGCTCCCATGTACCTTCTCTCTCTTTCCATCACACAGACATAATTTCTCTGCCATCCTCAGCACAGGCCATTACGTTTTTGTTCTTAGTTCCATGCCACCTTCTACTCTGTATTGCAATGGGCAGATCACAACACAGGGTGTCCCAGCTGCCTGTACTGTATTCAAGTGAGGTTTGGTTGGAGAAGGAGAGAGAAGAAGAAGAAGAAAAAGAAGAAGAAGAAGAAGAAGAAGAAGAAGAAGAAGAAGAAGAAGAAGAAGAAGAAGAAGAAGAAGAAGAAGAAGAAGAAGAAGAAGA